>QEPC01003143.1:5074092-5085173 GCA_003113815.1 Sphenodon punctatus | reverse complement strand
CTGTTCCCCTTCCTAAGTCTCTCCCCCAGCTCCTGTCTCTCAGATTGTAAGCCCTAGGGGCAGGGACCCTGTCTATTTTATTACTTTGTAAAGTGCCAGGTACACTGCTGGCGCTATATAAATGTTTGTTAATAATAATAATAATAATCAAGGTCAGGCTTCCTTGAAAGGCCAAGTGATAGCCCTGGACACGCTTAAATGGCCTTCCTGAAAAAGGTATTCTGAGTGGAGTAGAGAGAAAGCAGAGAGCCGAACTGCAGTATCTTCATTATGGGCGCAGTCCTCCACCCCATTGACGTCAACGGCAAGATTCCCCTTGGCGTTCATGGTGGACAGTTGTACTGGATGAGTGAAAATTGCTCAAGCTCTGTGCTTGCCTTAAGCAGGCCGTGTGCTGGCCTCCTGCTTAGGGTGAATTTCACCTATTGCTACAGATGTTTTTGTTTCAAGTTAGAGAGGAAAATTCTGTCTCTGTCCATGAAGCCTATTGACTATGGATGTTTGCTCTTCCTTTACTGGAATTAAAGAACCACTCTGAAATGCCTTTACCAGTTTTACTACTTCTGCAGAAAGGCCTATCAAAGTATAGCAGGAAATGGAATAATAACTTATCAATAATAGACTCTGCAGGAACTTTAAACCAATCTCCATGGCTACAGATAATTTTTTTTTCATACTTTGGATAACTTCCAAAAGAAGGTATACAGATTTTTTTTGTTGTTGTTGTCCTCTGTTTAAGCCAAGGATCCTTGTGCGCGGAAGTGCCCAACGTGAGTATGCTTGATGGAAATGATTTATTTTCATTAATTTTTAGTGGAAGCCAGACATATTGGGAGAGGTAAACATAATGTGAATATTCTGGTTGTCCCAATTAAAGGAGAGATCACCTTAGTCAAAATTATAGCACTGGAAAAAACTTGTCCCCTACTATGAGTTTCCCAATTTAAGTAGAGCCAACTGTACAAGGTTCTTTTAACAGACAGCTACGTTTTAATAACAAAAACATCGCTTATGGATACTGTATATTTGAGACCATCACACTTCTCTCAAACTGCCTTGTTCGCGTTCCACTACCAGACTTATTTGATCACAAGCTGCACTGCATGAAGATAGTTGATCTCTTTTTGTATGCCAGAAGTGGGAAAATTGCGGCTCTCTTTGATCCCATTGTGGTAAATGAATGTGGCTCTCAGAATTAGAAAAATTTGCCCACCACTGTTGTATGCTAACATGTGAAATGTCTCTGCAGATACAACTCAGAGTTACATTGAAGATAGAGAAGATGGTCTTATTCCTCCAATTGAGCACTGCATTAGGACTAAGTAAGTAAAATCTCTATGTACTGTTTTTATAGCATGTAGCAGTACTTTTATTTGTGCACTTTTCCAAAAATAGAATGTGAATGGATAGAAAGTGTTGGAAAATGCAGTAGGAAAGTATAGGAAAGTGCAGTAGGAAGGTAGTATAGGAAAGTGCAAGAGTATAGGAAGTATAGGAAAGTGTAAATGTTGGAAATGTGTTAATTGTCGGAAAAGTCGTTCTATCAGAAACTTGCAAATGTCGGAAATTGTCACAAACTGACAGCAAATGCTGTTGGATCCGTGGCAAGGGTGCCAAAGCATCAACGGTAAATAGTGAAATGACAAACATCCACTTCAGCCCTATCCTGCAGTACCACAACAAGTCATCATACTTAACTTGCTCCCTCCCTGATGGATTGCTGTTTCTCAGAATGAGAAGTCACAGAGCTCGTTCACACCAGTTACCTAATCCGGGGCAATAATCCTTTCTCTTTTGTTCACATGAGCAGAGGGGTTCTAGCCGTGTGAAAGGGGAGGCTGTTATCAGGGCTTAGTGCCAGTTCTTCTTCTTGTGCAGGTTTGCGACGTGCCACACCCGCTACTCTGCAAGAGTCCATTTTTGTAGCACTACTCGTCACACGCAGCGCTGTACAGATACATATAACAACAGCGGGCTGCTGTGGATGAGCCGGGAGGGTGATACCGCTGCCACCCTTAAGCTGTTCAGCACTGTGGTTTGCCGCCATTCATCAGATTGGTAGCCGCCCCCGTTCCCATCAAACTTCATCCAGCCGCTAGCAAAGAAGGGGTGGGAAAACAGGGTCTGGTGAAGCAGTGAGGCTTGTCACAACAGCCTCACTAGCCGTTCTGAATCCCTCATGTGCTTCCAGTGGGGAAGGGAGACACTTCCCAGGCAGGCCTGACTCCAGGCTCCTCATTCTTTTATAAATTAAGCGCTGGTTTTTCGCTCTTGTAACAAGAGTAGCTGTTCAGGAGATGGGGGCTATTGAACTCACAGCTGTGCTCCTCTCTGTTGAAATGGGGGGGACAGGGATTCCAGTCCCAGAGCCGTCCTTCCAGATTAACAGCCTCTCATCTCCTGCTTGTGTGAACAGAGACAGTGGGTATTTTCAGACGTTACGTGGTCAGTGTCAACCACAGTCAATTCCCTGTGGTGGCTTGGACCACGTAACGTCTGTTGGGGGGACCGGATGTTCCCCCCCAGATGCTATCACGGCGGGGAATCACATTCACCACGCGAGCGGCCGAAGCGGCGGGACCGGAGGCCGTCACGTGGTGAAGGCGATTCCCCGCAGAGGTGACCCCCACCGTCACATCTGGACGGCGGCCACAGCCCGGAATCCCTGCAGGGATTCCGGCCCGTGGCCAATTCGGGCGAGCGCTTTGGCCGCGGCGGCTGCCCGTCTCCCCAGAGGGCGGGCGGTGGGGAGCATGGAGGGGGCAGGGCCGTGTGGCCGCACGTTGCGCCGCGCGGCCCCACCCCCTCCCCGATTCCCCGCCGGGATCACCCGGCACGTCTGTTAGGGCGTGATGGGTCATCCCGGCAGGGGATCAATTCATTGATTTCGTGACGGGGCCAATTGGCCCCGTCACGTCTGAAAACACCCATAGAAGGGGGATGACAATAAACAAGTACTGTTTGTATATATTATTTATATCTCATAAAACCCATGGGCCCACTATATACAATAACAAAAATGTTATAAGCTGTATGTCCAGAAGGCAAAGGGACTATTTTACATGGGAATATGCAGGGATAATACTTTCAAAATATCTGTTACTAAACAAAAACAACCATTAGTCCTTGTCAGTATTTGTTGTCATCAACAATCGGTGATTCACTTCCTCCCCAGCAGGTAAGTGCCGGGTATAAGTCTGTAGGATCATTGGGGAATTTCCAGCCTTTGTCTCCATAGCTCTCAGACACAGTTTGGCTAAGAAGGCCAATCTACATCAGCCTCTTTTAGAAGATTCCATTTAGAACATAAAAAGTGCCATACTAGGTCAGACCAATTGTCTATCAAGCCTGGTATCCTGTCTCAAACAGTGGCCAAACTTAGTCACTTCGGAGAAGTACCCAAGAGGTCATTCCCCGTTGTTCACTCCCAGCTCCCGGCAGTCAGAGGTTATTTTATTTATTTATTTATTGTGTCATATTTATTAGTCGCCCCTCATGCCTACGGCATCTCGGGGCGGCTTACAACAAATAAAAACAAAATGTATCAATGTTAACACATTTTAAAACAACTCCCCATTACTTTGTCCCCCAACTTAGTTGGCTAATAATCCTTAATGGACCTGTCGCCCAAGAATGTATCCATTCCTCTACCTATAAGAACATTTTCCTCCTTCCCTCTCTCCTGACAGTGCTTCAGAGTCAGACAAAGGGTATTTTTAGACGTTATGAGATCACACTCAACCACAGACAATCCCCTGTGGTGGGGAATGGTCCGTAACGTCTGTTTGATCCCCGACAAATGTTCACCACAGTGAACCACCAGCGGGGATCAAAATAACCACACTTTCGAGGATGGCCTGGAGACCATCTCCGAAAGCATGGTCAAAGTGATTCCCGCCGGGGGTGAACACCTGGCGAGAATCACTTTGTGCCCCCAACGGACGTGACGTTACCATGCTCAACCACAGCGGAATTCACCATGGTTGGGCGTAGTAACGTCTCGTCTGGCCCCTGACCACAGCTCGGAATCAGCGGCCATGCTCACCGCCGATTCTCGGCTGTGGTCAATATCCCGGGGGGCGGGCGGCCTCAGAAGCGTGGGGGGACGGGGCTGTGTGCCCGCACTTTGCGCCACGCAGCCTCTCCCCAATTCCCTGGCGGAATCTGCCGGCTCATCTGTTGACGGGCCGGTCTGATTCCACCGGGGAATCATTTGGGTGATTCCGTGACAGGGCCAATAGGGCCCCCGTTATGTCTGAAATCACCCAAAGTCGATGCCTCTTTGTATCACTTCCAGCTGTAGCCTCCTAAGCAATGAGTCAGAGCCACCGTACTCTCCTTCATTGTGGCTTCTAGCTCCAAACATCTGTGCACACAAGCAGCTAGATTGGGGCCAAAAGATGACTGGAATACATGTCCCTGGGTGGTTTTGGAGACGCCATGTAGATGATTAGATTCCATCACCCAAAGTAGAAGCCTCTTCTATCACAGTCCCCGACCTCATTTTGTTTTCCGTCTCTAGCGGAGGAAATAACATCTGTTTGCACTGCTTGAGGGGACAAATCTTAGATCTTACTTTACTATCTGAATTTGGCAATCTATTATTTTTTTTAACTTCTTTTCCACATAGTGCCATAACTTTGGGCTAAGATTTGTGAGGGATAATGGGTCCCCTTGACCTACATAAGTCCCACCCCATGAAGTCTGTTTAATGACACTCCTAATTTCATCCCCCTGGTGTCATCACCAAGGGTTGGAAGGTGATAAAGAGTGAGATTTACAATAGAACTGGGTCTGTTCCATTCCAGCATGCCAGTACTTAATTTATATTAAACTAATGAAGTGCTGAGGCTCTAGCTCCCTCCACCCCACTCAGAGGTCCTGCCCCCTGCCCCTGGAACTATGTGAATCTTTAGAGAAGCCAATGGAAATAAGCTGCTAGCCCCCCTCCCCAAATTCCACCAGTCCCTACTTTGGCATCAGCATGAGCAGTGCCAACCCTGGCTCTCATCAAACTTAATTTGTCCCAAAGCAACAGCTGACAATCAGCTGTTTGGCAATCCCGTTCAGCCCCGAGTCTGTGGCTAAGGCCGTTCTTCTGCATCCAGCCATGGGTGGGATCTGGCAGTGTAGGATCGGAGACAGGATCTGGAAATTGTGCCCTACCGCTTGCTCATAAGCAGCAGAAATGTCGGACTGGATTATCCTCTGGTGAAATCAGGCACAGCCCAATTTGTGTTCAGTACAACATCTGACCTATTCTGTCCCTATTTATGATCAGGGATCTGTTGTTCACTGCAATGTCCCCATTGCCTGCTGATGGTGAAAGCCGCATCTGTGCTTAAAGAGAAGCTTACAAGGAAAAAAGCAATTGGTTATTGTTGGCAGCAGCCAAACAAATTTTACTGGGCTCTGGGCGGGGTGCCAAAAATACAAACCACCTGTCCAGATACACATGCATCAAGAGATGAGTAACTGCCTAGTGCCGATGTTAGACCAGCAATTTCCAAATTTTTGTTTGTGACCCCATTTTGAGACTTAAATACGGCTCGGTGACCCCAAACAGCAATAGAGACAAAGGGTATTTTCAGACGTGACGTTGACACGGTGAACCACAGTGAATACCCACCTGTGGTCACTGTGTCCCGTACGTCTGTTTGCGGCGTGCCAGATGTTGGCCACGGTCAATCGGCACATGGGGTTCGTTTGAACCATGCTTCCCGGGCTAGCCGGGGGAAGGTCCCGGGAAGCGTGGTCAAACGGACCCCGGGCCGTGGCCAAGGAAAAGTAACGTCTGGCCGCGTGCCACGGCCCGGGATCCCCGGCGGGATCCCGGGCCGTGGCACGATCGGCCGGACGCGGCGGCCGCATTGGCCCCGCCGCCCGCCCGTCTCCTCGGAGGGCGGGCGGCGGGGTGCGTGGAGGGGGCGGGGCCGTGCGGCCGCACGTTGCGCCGCGTGGCCCCGGCCCCTCCCACTTTCCCCGCCGGGATCCCCCCGGCACGTCTGTTGTGACGTTACGGGGTGACCCCGGCGGGGAACGAAGCCGGTGGTGCCGGTACGGGGCCAAAGGGCCCCGTATCGTCTGAAAGTACCCAAAGTAGTACAGTGGTAGCTTTATTGGACCAACTACAGTTGGTGGAGGTGTGCAAGCATTTGGACCTCACAGGGTCCTTCATCAGGTAAGTCAGGAGCTAGAACTGTAGACCGGACAAACAGAGTCTGGGATGCTACTTCTCCCAGAAGCAATCTCAGAGACCCTGGTCTTCCTCACCACACTCTGACCTACTGGAGACTGCCGTATGGCCTCACTGCTGTGAATGGTCCTTAATTCTCCAACCTCACTCCTACTGGGAGTCGCTCAGCATAACCTCCCATCACTTGTGATTCATGTAAACTAAAGTTATTCATCCTCTTAGTAGCTAAAACTGGAATCTGAATACTGTGTCTGTTAACACTCTGGAGTCGGGTAAACAAGGTTTGTTTGTGGCTTATGTAAACTTGACGTGTATCAAAATCAGAAGCCTGTATTAGTCCAGTCTGGTCTGGAACTAGAATCAGGCTACTGTATACTCTGTTTAGTGGTCTGATCTGAACATGGACCAGGCCCCTGTACTATTATGTACAGTATTGTAATAAAGACAGCTTGACAACATTATATGCTGCTGGTGTCTTGGCCCTGGAACTGAGGTGGGGGTTTGCCATCCTGAACCCCCACACATTAAGTGAGGTGTTTTAATAATATTCTCAGGGGGGAAAAAAACATGAGTGACCCTGGAGTTAAAGTGAGAGGCTTGGCCTTACAAAGTATGTCTGTATGCCTATAGGTATTAGCCACCTAACTCCTGTGGGTGACTTGGACGGCAACAGCAATAAATGTTAATGGTAAAAAGTTTAAAACACTATTAAGGGAATAATCAACAGGCTTGTACACTTCCTCGTCCTCTGTGTTGATATCACCAGCAGGAAGAAGTTGGTGAGTGGCTGCGGTGATTCCTGTTGGCCAACCTGCATCTAAACAGAGGGTTAGGCTAGATGTCCCTCAAGGTTTCTTCCTACTCTGAAATTCTATGATTCTGGGCACTTTCACACCTGCAGGAAAGCGTTGTTAGAAGATCCCAAGGGGATGCTCATGCAAATCAGGCGCGTCTTTGGTCGGGTCAGAACGCGATTGCAGATGCGTGTTTGGAAAGGCTATTGACCGAGCTGGATTTCGGAGCTTGGTCAGTCACCTTTGCAAACGTGCATAACAGCTGTGGTCAGGCATGTCTCGGCGTTCTGACATGATCAGAGACACGCCTGATTTGCACGCCCGTCCCCTCTCCCGATCTTCTAACGAAGCTTTCCCGCAGGTGTGAAAGTGCCCCTATGTCATTGCCAGTGGAATGCCCTACAGGTGTGGCTGGCATTTGAGTTAGCTCCCCCAAGTTAAAAAGATCCCAAATTATTTCACAGATTGGATCCAGCAGAGTAACTCCTCAGAATTAAATGATCTCCTTTTGTCTGTAGATGGAAAGGAGCTGTTGTCGACTGGAATGGTGCAGAACCCATCTTGTGAGTGAACCAACGCGATCTGCTCTAGCAACAGATTCCCACCAGGCATGGAAGTGGGGGCGACTGCTGTCCAGTTATGCAATGTATGACAGGGCCGAATGACATGCTGCATGTGGCAGGCAGGATGTTCCCTTGCGCTCCAGATACCTCATCCATTGTGTAAACAACATTTGCACAAAATCTTTGTCACTTCCTCTTATGTACAATGCGTGAAAGTAGAGCGAGCCTCGACTGCCAAAACAAGCTTCGGAACAAAGCAGTAAAGCTGTCAGCGTCTACTTGAGTTCCGTTTCTCCATCCATTCTGTGTCCTGCAATTGTCTCCCGAAGATCATCTGAAAGAAACTGCACCCAGATTTCTTTTAAATTTGTCTTCCCCCCCGCACCCTCCACAGTTCTTAATCAGGGAAGTCAAAGCACGCATGCAATGTGCTACTGACGAAGAAAGAGGTTAAATTCTCTCAATCACTTTTCTAGCTGACACTTTCCAGTGAATATGTTAACATCCTAGGCATGTACAGCAATGTACTGCCATCCATCATGGTGGTAGAAAACAGAAGATCCATATTCTTCTCTAAGTGGTACATACTTGAGATAACTCTTGATCCTGATAGTTAAATGAAATGCACGTTCTTGAAATCTAGAGAAAAGACACAAACACCTACAGTTTAGAGCTTAAAGGGAAAAGTGTGCTAAAAATTAGCAGAATTGGGCCAAATTAATGATGGATGAGACAATTATGAACAATATATTATTTATCAGTAGAAAGTAATACAACTGCATGAAACCGCTAATTTTGACAGCAATTATATATATAAAAAAAATGTTAATGAATTTAATGAGTTTTAAAGTTTTTATGAGTTTGTGAAGTATAATTCTGTATGGAAAATTAGATGTTGAAAAGCTTTCAGGATTTCTAGTCTCAGTGGTAGAAAAGCAGAAAATAAATGGTAAAAGGTAAATCTTGCTATTCCACACACACACCTGGCCAAGTCATGGCATGGAATCCAAATGTGACTACAGACCTTTAGAGATAATCAAGAAAGGAAGATGCATGAACCAGAATTTTAAATGTTTGGATAAATATCATAGTCAGAGTTCATGGCACAAACCTTCACTAGTAAAATCAATGGCTAAATTCCAGTTGCCTTTAGTGATGGAGGATTGTCATCTTGTCTATCCACTTCAGGCCTTCTACCTTACTTAAGGCTGGCGTGGGAGCTTAATCAGGTCTGTTCTGGTAGGCTGTCATCACACAACCCGAATCCAAGGCCTTCCTGGAAGGGAAGGGGGTGTACAAGAGTCACCAGTTCTGATTTCAGCTCCAGATAGTTTTAAAGATTCATTCTGTGGCCTTTGGGGCCATGCCCCTTAACTCGTCAGTGCCTCCATTTCATCATCTACAAAGCACGAATAGTAATACTTACCTCAAATAGCTGCTCGGAGTCAATGTCTAGTGTAAATTCCTATTGACTTAAGTCTCTCCCATCCAATAAGTCCCTCGCAAGTGTCAAGGATGTAGAGTCATGAGAGACTTTCTCCAAGTGCAAATTATATATAGTAGAGCTTGGTGGTCTAGAGGTAAGATTTTTTTGCTTAGGGAGCAAGAAGTCCTGGGTTCAAATCCCTTGTAGTGCTGTTGTCATCAAGTGGGAGAGAAAAAGACTGTACCTTTAGGGGGGGTGCTGCTGCTGGAGGTTCACATCCAGTTCTGTGCATGGGGCCCTGATCCTGGAATCCAAGCAACCTCTGCATCTGCAGAGTGGTGCAGCGTTGTGCTAGGCCTATAAGCCAGAGTTCAGTGGATCAAAACCCATTCTCAGCTATCTTGCTTCTTTGACTGCTACAAAGGCCATGCACATGTTAACCTAGAGATAGAATCCTTGCTTAGGAGGCAAGAGGTTCTGAGTTCAAGTACCCTGCAGTGGTGGTGTTGGGAGAGAAGAAAAAAGGCCATATAACACAGCTTATGAGAACATCCTTGATAGAGCACATATAATATCCGACTTCCTGGTATGCTCTGTATGCTGCTGTTGAGAGCAAAAAAGAAAAGGGCCATGTGCCAAGTAAGTACAAAAAGGGCTGTGTGACAGCTTGTGAGAACACCCTCGATAGAATGCATATAATATCCTGGTCTGCTCCGTGTGTTGAGTGAGAAGGAAAAGGGCTGCGTGACAAGGCTTCTGAAAACACCCTCGATAGAATGCATACAACCCCCATGTTCCTAGCATGTTCCGTATACTGCTGTTGAGGGCGAAAGGAAAGGGCTTCGTGACGGAGCTTGGGAGAACACCCTTGATAGAATGCATATGTTGGTACGTGTGAAGATGAGACTAACTTCAAGTTCAATTGTGATGTCCAAAAAAATCCAGTCTGCTTGGCTGGTATAGACTACTGTTTTGTTGATGCCCAGACACACAAGGGGTATTTTCAGACGTTACGAGATCACGTTCAACCACAGTCAATTCCCTGGGGTGGGGAATGGTCCCGTAACGTCTGTTGGGGAACCGGAAGTTCCCCCCAGATGTTAGCCACGTTCAATCCCCGCCGGGAATCATGTTCACCACGCGATCGGCTGAACCCGCGGGGCCGGCGTCGATCGCGTGGTGAATGGAAATCCCAGCGGGGATGAAGGGGCCCTTCACGTCTGGACGGCGATCACGGCCCAGAATCCCCACCGGGATTCTCCTCTTACCTCCTTCTCCTCCTCCGCTGGGTAGCTCTGCTGATGGCCGATAGGAGGCAGATGACTCATTTCTTTTATGCGCATGCGCGCCAGGAGCTACCCGGTCCCTCAGTCTTGTCATCTGCCTCGGCCGGTAGGACGCGTTCCGCGGAGCTCGAAGGCTCTGAATAAAGCAAAAGATAAAGAAAGTAAAGAAACTCAGGGTTACTGCTTGGCAGGTGCGGGATAAAAGGCAGTTAGAGAAGCATGCCTCTTCTCTTTTCCCCCCCCCTCCACCGCCTGCCGACGGTTCAGCTCCGGGGCGGCGCGGCCGCGCCCGAGAGCTCTGGGGCCAAATTACTCCCGATCACTGGGAGCAAGAAATGATAATGAGCGGTAACTCCGGGGCGGCATGGCCGCACCCGCGAAAACCGGAGGGCAAAAAGGGGCAAAATGAATATGAAATCGCTCCGGGGTGGCGCGCCACGCCCGAGAGCATGTGGGGCCGCAATGGCCGGTTATGAAAATAAGCCCTAGGCGGGGAACTCGGGGACAGCGCGGCTGGGCCTCGGAGTCTCCCCCGGCCATTATTTTGTCACACTGGGCCCCTACACGAGGGTCCCTTCTTTACAAGAAGGCCAGGCACCAGTATCGAACAAGGGGCTTCTGCCTAGCAACAGCACGTGCCGGCCCCCTGCAGGGCAGAGGCAGCGCTGCTGGTCTTCTCCCCAGCAACCTTTTTTGGCCTAATATTTACTACAGGGCAGACACATCCTGCCTAGCAACAGCACGTGCCGGCCCCCTGCTGGGCAGAGGCAGCGCTGCTTGTCTTCTCCCCAGCAACAGCCTCTCGTGGCTCCTCCT
>QEPC01003143.1:5056570-5073992 GCA_003113815.1 Sphenodon punctatus | reverse complement strand
AAGGTCTCTGGATCCTGTGCACACGCCCACTCTTCCATACCTATGTGAGGACAAAATCCAATACCATGTGTAGTAGAGCTTAGTGGTCTAGAGGTAAGCCTCTTGCTTATGAAACAAAGGGTTGTGGGTTCAGACAAGTTGTGTGGGAAACAAAAAGACTGCACTTTTAGAAAAAAAATTCTTTGTTTTTGGTGGCCATCGAAAGTTCACATCCAGTCCTGTGCATGGGGTCCTCCTGATCCTGGAATCCAAGGAACCTCTGCATTTGCATAGTGGTGCAGCATTATGCCAGGCCCATAAGCCAGAGGTCTATGGAGCAAAACCATTCTCAGCTATCTTGCTTCTTTGACTACTCCAAAAACCAAGCACACGTTGGTCTGTAAGTAGGATCTTTGCTTAGGAAGCAAGTGGTCATGAGTTCAAATCCCCTGTAGCACTGCTGTCATCGAGCGGGAGGGGAAAAGACTACATTTTAGAAAAGGTGTTTTGCTGCTGCTGACTGTCGAAGGTTCATGTCCAGTCCTGTGCATGGGGCCCTGATCCTGGAATCTGTTCTCTGGTGGGTGGCGGATGCTTGGGAGCCAATGGGGTGCTCATCCTGTGGTGGCATTGAGCCTTGAAATCAGTGACATTGTTTGCAGAACATAAACGTAGTTGCGTGCCGTCTCAGTGGGAACGGAGCTATTAGGAAGCATCCGAAGGATGCCACAAGCAGAGAGAGAAGCATAAGCTGCATTAGGTGGTGGTTAGGTTGGATCTGTTATCTATCTGTTGTCAGGTACAGTATACCTGAATCTCAACATTGATAGCTCTAACGGTTGTGTGAGCGCGCTCATGCTGTAGCTACCCCCTTTGTGGAAACTTTGGGGGGGGGGGTCTTTTGCAGAGGTGGGAAACTTCAGGCCTGGGGGCCAAATGCAGCCTGTGGCTAGTTTTTATTTGGCTCCTTTCTGGTTCCTGGTTTTGCCCCCAGATCCAATTTCTCCCCCAAGCACTGAAAGACTGAGCTCTAGGTAAGGGAGCAGGGATGATGGCCTGCACCCCAGGACAAGGGACAGATCCATGATCTGGACCCTCTTGCTGAGCGCACCCCTTCAGCCCCTCCTCCTTTGCCCCAACTTCTCTATGGCCCGCGGAGCTTGTACTCATTTTTATAAAGTGGCCCCTGGGAGGGAAAAGGCATCCAGCACGGAGCATGCACTTGAGTCCTTCCAAATAGAGAGCCGGTGTGGTGGATAAGGTGCTGGACTTGGACCTGCTGTGGCAGGAGGAGTGTGTGGACGCTGCCTCCCCCCCAGCCAAGACAACACCTGCCACAGCTCCCTGGCCTGGCCCCACCGTGCAATCCAGATGGGGAGAGTTTAATGTCTGCCCCAGCTCTCAGCACGGGCACCCGATTCAGGAGTCTTGGAGACCTTGAGCCAGGACATGGTCAAGCCAACCCCAAGAGCCACCCACCCCCAGCACATCCATGTTGCTTGCTTGGCAGGGGGAGGGGCTTGGCTTGGGGGGCAGTAGCCTGAGAAGGGCCATGGGGCGCAAATTCCTCAGTCTGGCCCTGGCAGGGAGGGAGCTGGGGAAGCGCTGCAGGAGCAGGCGGCTTCAGCACCTCTTCCCCTAGGCTCAGAGTTTACAGTGGAAGTTGGGGTGGAGGGGGTGAAAGTAGCCAGAGGTGTGCAGGGGAGGAGTCAGGGAAGTGCTGCAGGGGCGGGCAGCTTTAGCGCCTCTCCCCCCAGGCTCAGAGTTGCAGCGGAGGTGGGTGCGGGGGGTGAGAGGGGCCAGAGGTGTGCAGGGGAAGAGTCAGGAAAGTTCTGCAGGGGCGGGCAGCTTTAGCGCCTCTCCCCCCAGGCTCAGAGTTGCAGCAGAGGTGGGGGCGGGGGGTGAGAGGGGCCAGAGGTGTGCAGGGGAGGAGTCAGGGAAGTTCTGCAGGGGCGGGCAGCTTTAGCGCCTCTCCCCCCAGGCTCAGAGTTGCAGCAGAGGTGGGGGCGGGGGGTGAGAGGGGCCAGAGGTGTGCAGGGGAGGAGTCAGGGAAGTTCTGCAGGGGCGGGCAGCTTTAGCGCCTCTCCCCCCAGGCTCAGAGTTGCAGCAGAGGTGGGGGCGGGGGGTGAGAGGGGCCAGAGGTGTGCAGGGGAGGAGTCAGGGAAGTTCTGCAGGGGCGGGCAGCTTTAGCGCCTCTCCCCCCAGGCTCAGAGTTGCAGCAGAGGTGGGGGCGGGGGGTGAGAGGGGCCAGAGGTGTGCAGGGGAGGAGTCAGGGAAGTTCTGCAGGGGCGGGCAGCTTTAGCGCCTCTCCCCCCAGGCTCAGAGTTGCAGCAGAGGTGGGGGCGGGGGGTGAGAGGGGCCAGAGGTGTGCAGGGGAGGAGTCAGGGAAGTTCTGCAGGGGCGGGCAGCTTTAGCGCCTCTCCCCCCAGGCTCAGAGTTGCAGCAGAGGTGGGGGCGGGGGGTGAGAGGGGCCAGAGGTGTGCAGGGGAGGAGTCAGGGAAGTTCTGCAGGGGCGGGCAGCTTTAGCGCCTCTCCCCCCAGGCTCAGAGTTGCAGCAGAGGTGGGGGCGGGGGGTGAGAGGGGCCAGAGGTGTGCAGGGGAGGAGTCAGGGAAGTTCTGCAGGGGCGGGCAGCTTTAGCGCCTCTCCCCCCAGGCTCAGAGTTGCAGCAGAGGTGGGGGCGGGGGGTGAGAGGGGCCAGAGGTGTGCAGGGGAGGAGTCAGGGAAGTTCTGCAGGGGCGGGCAGCTTTAGCGCCTCTCCCCCCAGGCTCAGAGTTGCAGCAGAGGTGGGGGCGGGGGGTGAGAGGGGCCAGAGGTGTGCAGGGGAGGAGTCAGGGAAGTTCTGCAGGGGCGGGCAGCTTTAGCGCCTCTCCCCCCAGGCTCAGAGTTGCAGCAGAGGTGGGGGCGGGGGGTGAGAGGGGCCAGAGGTGTGCAGGGGAGGAGTCAGGGAAGTTCTGCAGGGGCGGGCAGCTTTAGCGCCTCTCCCCCCAGGCTCAGAGTTGCAGCAGAGGTGGGGGCGGGGGGTGAGAGGGGCCAGAGGTGTGCAGGGGAGGAGTCAGGGAAGTTCTGCAGGGGCGGGCAGCTTTAGCGCCTCTCCCCCCAGGCTCAGAGTTGCAGCAGAGGTGGGGGCGGGGGGTGAGAGGGGCCAGAGGTGTGCAGGGGAGGAGTCAGGGAAGTTCTGCAGGGGCGGGCAGCTTTAGCGCCTCTCCCCCCAGGCTCAGAGTTGCAGCAGAGGTGGGGGCGGGGGGTGAGAGGGGCCAGAGGTGTGCAGGGGAGGAGTCAGGGAAGTTCTGCAGGGGCGGGCAGCTTTAGCGCCTCTCCCCCCAGGCTCAGAGTTGCAGCAGAGGTGGGGGCGGGGGGTGAGAGGGGCCAGAGGTGTGCAGGGGAGGAGTCAGGGAAGTTCTGCAGGGGCGGGCAGCTTTAGCGCCTCTCCCCCCAGGCTCAGAGTTGCAGCAGAGGTGGGGGCGGGGGGTGAGAGGGGCCAGAGGTGTGCAGGGGAGGAGTCAGGGAAGTTCTGCAGGGGCGGGCAGCTTTAGCGCCTCTCCCCCCAGGCTCAGAGTTGCAGCAGAGGTGGGGGCGGGGGGTGAGAGGGGCCAGAGGTGTGCAGGGGAGGAGTCAGGGAAGTTCTGCAGGGGCGGGCAGCTTTAGCGCCTCTCCCCCCAGGCTCAGAGTTGCAGCAGAGGTGGGGGCGGGGGGTGAGAGGGGCCAGAGGTGTGCAGGGGAGGAGTCAGGGAAGTTCTGCAGGGGCGGGCAGCTTTAGCGCCTCTCCCCCCAGGCTCAGAGTTGCAGCAGAGGTGGGGGCGGGGGGTGAGAGGGGCCAGAGGTGTGCAGGGGAGGAGTCAGGGAAGTTCTGCAGGGGCGGGCAGCTTTAGCGCCTCTCCCCCCAGGCTCAGAGTTGCAGCAGAGGTGGGGGCGGGGGGTGAGAGGGGCCAGAGGTGTGCAGGGGAGGAGTCAGGGAAGTTCTGCAGGGGCGGGCAGCTTTAGCGCCTCTCCCCCCAGGCTCAGAGTTGCAGCAGAGGTGGGGGCGGGGGGTGAGAGGGGCCAGAGGTGTGCAGGGGAGGAGTCAGGGAAGTTCTGCAGGGGCGGGCAGCTTTAGCGCCTCTCCCCCCAGGCTCAGAGTTGCAGCAGAGGTGGGGGCGGGGGGTGAGAGGGGCCAGAGGTGTGCAGGGGAGGAGTCAGGGAAGTTCTGCAGGGGCGGGCAGCTTTAGCGCCTCTCCCCCCAGGCTCAGAGTTGCAGCAGAGGTGGGGGCGGGGGGTGAGAGGGGCCAGAGGTGTGCAGGGGAGGAGTCAGGGAAGTTCTGCAGGGGCGGGCAGCTTTAGCGCCTCTCCCCCCAGGCTCAGAGTTGCAGCAGAGGTGGGGGCGGGGGGTGAGAGGGGCCAGAGGTGTGCAGGGGAGGAGTCAGGGAAGTTCTGCAGGGGCGGGCAGCTTTAGCGCCTCTCCCCCCAGGCTCAGAGTTGCAGCAGAGGTGGGGGCGGGGGGTGAGAGGGGCCAGAGGTGTGCAGGGGAGGAGTCAGGGAAGTTCTGCAGGGGCGGGCAGCTTTAGCGCCTCTCCCCCCAGGCTCAGAGTTGCAGCAGAGGTGGGGGCGGGGGGTGAGAGGGGCCAGAGGTGTGCAGGGGAGGAGTCAGGGAAGTTCTGCAGGGGCGGGCAGCTTTAGCGCCTCTCCCCCCAGGCTCAGAGTTGCAGCAGAGGTGGGGGCGGGGGGTGAGAGGGGCCAGAGGTGTGCAGGGGAGGAGTCAGGGAAGTTCTGCAGGGGCGGGCAGCTTTAGCGCCTCTCCCCCCAGGCTCAGAGTTGCAGCAGAGGTGGGGGCGGGGGGTGAGAGGGGCCAGAGGTGTGCAGGGGAGGAGTCAGGGAAGTTCTGCAGGGGCGGGCAGCTTTAGCGCCTCTCCCCCCAGGCTCAGAGTTGCAGCAGAGGTGGGGGCGGGGGGTGAGAGGGGCCAGAGGTGTGCAGGGGAGGAGTCAGGGAAGTTCTGCAGGGGCGGGCAGCTTTAGCGCCTCTCCCCCCAGGCTCAGAGTTGCAGCAGAGGTGGGGGCGGGGGGTGAGAGGGGCCAGAGGTGTGCAGGGGAGGAGTCAGGGAAGTTCTGCAGGGGCGGGCAGCTTTAGCGCCTCTCCCCCCAGGCTCAGAGTTGCAGCAGAGGTGGGGGCGGGGGGTGAGAGGGGCCAGAGGTGTGCAGGGGAGGAGTCAGGGAAGTTCTGCAGGGGCGGGCAGCTTTAGCGCCTCTCCCCCCAGGCTCAGAGTTGCAGCAGAGGTGGGGGCGGGGGGTGAGAGGGGCCAGAGGTGTGCAGGGGAGGAGTCAGGGAAGTTCTGCAGGGGCGGGCAGCTTTAGCGCCTCTCCCCCCAGGCTCAGAGTTGCAGCAGAGGTGGGGGCGGGGGGTGAGAGGGGCCAGAGGTGTGCAGGGGAGGAGTCAGGGAAGTTCTGCAGGGGCGGGCAGCTTTAGCGCCTCTCCCCCCAGGCTCAGAGTTGCAGCAGAGGTTCATGGCCAGACACAAGCAGCACTGATTGCGGAAGCAGCGTTTTAGGCAGCCAGCCAAGCCCCCTCCCTCCAACCTGGCAGCGCAACTGTTTGTGTAACTCACACAAATAGTGAGTCCGTAACTGCAGTATGGACCGTGGAGCCTCGGGGAGGGAGCTAACTAGCTCATTAATACGTATGTATGTAAAACGGAACTTGTCTACTACTACAAGTTCTCTACTCTTTTTTTTTTTTTTTGAATGGCATATATTAATGTCTTCATGACCATCTCAGCAGAAAATGTCATATTTTCTGAAACATCATGTAACCAAAACATAGATGTAGTACAATCTCTTGCCATCTTTATACTCCCTGAAATCACTCTCAGAAATTTGGAAAATGTAAAAAAACCCAAAGAAATTAGACAAACAAAATCCCTACAGTTTAAAAAACCTAGTTAAAGCGGATTCACATCGAGCAAAGTAACAAACTGAGAAATTGTATGTGAGGGCTCCTGCCTTAACTATCACACCTTGTAAGCAATGAAGTTGTCGTACGGTGTCGCATACTGTGCTCGTTTACAATTTAAGCTCCATGCACCCACACTTTGCCTTGGTCTTTCAGCCCCAATTCTCTTCCTTTGCAGATTGGGGGCAACACTAAAGCTGGGGAGAACCCCGTAGGGTTTTTGTTTGTCTAATATCAACAAAAGACAGGTAGTCTTTTGGAGGTGAGGGAGCTATACAGTGGGAAGTCAGTTTGGGGAAGCTTCTTTCTGAATATAGGCATCAGGAAACAAGGGGCAATCTTGGTTAGATAGGTGTGAAAGGTGGAAAGGATGTGAAATGAGGGAGCGAGGAGTTGAGTTGTGTCACTAACCCCAGAGTACAGGAGACTTGGAGGGGGAGGTTCCTTCTGCTACGACGTATCATGAATTTTCAATGTAAGTTTTTCATGAGAACAGAACAAGAAAATCCATTATCTGTCATCGTCTTGTCCACCTACACACATCACTTGCTTAACAAAGATCCATTTATCTGAAATGTATTTATCCTATTAAAATCCATGTACTCCATCCCAATACAGGAAAATCATGTGCATCTTCCCTAAGAGAGGAGTAAATGAAAACGTAGATAAGATGACACCCCTTAATGAGCCAACCTTTGGTGGTTTGTGTTCCATGCTTGGGACCAGCACATCAAACACACTTTATAGCAGAGAGAAATCACTGTATTTGGTGCAGTTCCACAAGTTCGTCACATACGTTAATTCTCTTTTACCTCCTACTTCAAGGCTCCATAACTTTACAGGAATCCTGAAAACCTAATTTTCTCCCTCTCTTGTCTGGTGGACAGTCTTTCTGAAGGAGATCACCAACCTTAGAAAACAAATTCACAGATAAGCCCAGTTATTATTTCACTCCTGCTTCTCTGAGTGGTCTCCCCTATCAGACTGACCGCTCATCCATACAAGAGGAAGAAAGAAAATTCACAGATAAGGCCTTTCATCCTACGTACTTACATCGACCCTGACTTTGCAGCCACCATCTCTGCTAAAGATGGACCTCTCTTCAGAGTTCACCAATAGCTCTCCATGCAAGAAGACTCCCTTAGATACTTGTTGCTAGTCCTTTCCATGACAAGCATGAGACTTCATGTAATCTCTTGACCAGCATACTGGGATCCCTACACATCTATCACTGCTGCACAATCATTGCAGACCACTACCGCAGTCCCCAGACCTACGTCACTCTAGCTCCAAGTGCAAGAACTTGCTAATAAAAAAACTAGCTGTTTAGTTCCAGTGCTGGGACAAACCTGATTCACTTCAAAGGGCTTGCAGCACTGCTAGACAGCCGGGATATCATGGCGTATACTTTTAAAAATGGAGCTAGGGTTAGGAGGAGAGAACAAGGAAAAGGAAGGAAAACAAAGCCAGGTTTTTTGTTTTTTTTTAAAAAAAACAGTATGGCACACACAATTTTAACCTGGAGAGAAAAGAAAGAATGAACTGACAGATGTTAGGGTTAGGCATGTCAGTGTATTATCGACAGCTGTTTGTATGTTTGGTATATTAGAAACCTGCATAGAACAGAAGAAATGCCTTCTCTGGATTAATACAGCTCAGTTATTGTTCCATTTTAGATAGGAATGAACTCTGTCCTCTCTTTGCAAATCTACAGATCTCTTTGTGATCATCAAAGCTTTCTACTCTCCAAATGCCTCTGCTTTCTCCATGTGTCCTGTAATAATGCAAAAATCATTACAATTATTTTTCATTGTTTCCTTCCCCCCGGAACAAACTTGACTTCCTAGAACAAAAAAATCAGCAGCTGTTTAGCAAAGTGGATTTCAAAACTGCCTGATTTTTCCTATGTTGCCATGAATGGAGGCTTTATTTTCAAACTCTAGTCCCTTCTGTACTGTCATGTGTGTGCCCTTTGCTGGAAACTGAACCTCTTATTGACAACAGCAGCGGCCTATTGTATATTCAGGATGTGATCAGGGATGAGGCTGATCTATGGTGTCATATGTCATGTGCCACCTTCTTGCGGAATATACCTTTCGAGCTGTATGTTTAATTTTATTTTGTACAAAATGTCTGTTAAATAAAAATAAAGCAGTCAAATAAATAATACTAGTGCCTTTGATTCCTCACCATTTTCTTACGCATTCATGGAGAATATATACATTATAAATGAATATACATATTTTGCAAGATTAGGTTTTGTAGTGGATTATTTATGGATGCTAAAGCATCCGTGATTTATACGTTGTTTTATAGATGTTATATATTTATATATGTTATGTTATATATTTGATATGTAAGCCGCCCCGAGCTGCCTGAGGCAGGAGGGGTGGGATGTTTAATGTGAAAATAAATAAGTAAAATGTCCTAACTGCAAGAACAGCTTTGGGCATGATCACGTGGCGGCATGGCATGGTGTGGTGGCGGGATCAGAGGCAGAGAACATTACCATTGTCAGAGCTTCAAGAGGCGCCCAGGAGGAGACGGCAGCATTTCCTCTGCCTTTATCCTCTTCTTGGGCTTACAATCTAAGCCTGGGGCTTTCAAAGGGCTTTACAATCCCTGGGTTTACAATCTAAGGGGTGGGGGTATTTTCCTCCTATTCTGTGCTGGGTGGGTTACAATTTGTGCTGGGGGGGTTGCAATCTAATCCCTGGGTTTACAATCTAAGCGAGGGTGGTTTACAAACTACAATGGGTATTTTCAGACGTTACGAAACCACGCTCAACCACAGTCAATCGGCAGTGGTGGCGAATGGTCCCGTAACGTCTGTTTGAATCCCGCCAGATGTTCACCACAGTGAACCACTGGTGGGAATCAAAATAACCACGCTTTCGAGGATGGTCCGGGGACCATCTCCGAAAGCATGGTCAAAGTTATTTCCCCGGCGGGAATCACTTCCCCCCCCCCCAACAGACGTGACGTTAACACGCTCAACCACGGTGGAATTCCACTCCGTCACGTCTCTAATCACCCAGGATTGAATAAAAGTTTTTTTAAAATTACCCAAGAGTTTTCCGTGACTTTTTCTCATTCCTGCCATGACCAACTCATGACTTTTAAAGAAACTTTCCATGACAAATTCGTAGCCCTAATTATGACTAATTGGGTACTTCTCCAAAGTGACTGAAGAGGTGGCCACTGCCAGAGACACAAGCTAAGCCAGGTAGACCATTGGCCTTCCCGAGTATGGCGCTTCTTATGATCTTAAAGTCCTTGTGCTGGAAGAGGCCTATTGTGGAGCCCAAGTGCTTTGAAGATCAGAGTCTTCATTTCTAAATTAATATTATAATACACAAGAGGTCATAATTCCCTGCTATGTACTCCCAGCCCCCGACAGAGGGTTACATATCCCAACTAAATTGACTAATAGTCATTTATGGAGCTGTCCTCCAAGAGCCTGTCAAATCATTGTTTAAATCCAGCTTTGCTACTGGCGGTTAACAATCTCCTCTGACTAGTTTGCTATATAAACTCTGGAAGCTGGTCACAGCAGGCTCCTGCTACAAAGACTACTTATGTTTTTGTAGCCCTTAGTTATTTGTTTTCATTGGCTGGAAGAAAGTAAACCCAACCGTGAGCTCTGAAATAAGGAAGCAATTTTCTCCGTAACAACGTTGTTTATTAACTTGGCACAGGGTAAAAAGAGCGCATTGCCATTCAGATCATTTCACTTGTCATTTCTACCAGCTCGGAATAGACTGTTGCTATTGTGGAAAACAACCGATTCTTACTATATTTTAAGAGAATGGAAAGCTGCCGTATGAATTAGATCAAGATGGACACCGGCCCACTGTATTTTATGGGTTTTTTAAAATGGTGAACGTTGTCATGCATTGTTCTTGAATGATATATGTGCCATAGCTTTTGAGAGTTCTTTGCCAGCTTGACAATATATTATTGTAGTTTAAAATAATGTCTAACTGGTACATACTTTTGGTTAGCCCTCAATGTTTCAGAAAATGAAGGCATTAATTGTGGAACTGAATAATGGCCAGGGGATCTGCAAACGTTCCTCTACACCATTGATACACTCAAATTAGAGTGAGAGCCAGCGTAGCCATGAGTGTTTGATTTGCACATGGGAGAGATTAGGATTTAAGTTCTGTGGTAGCCATGAACTCACTCAGTGGCTGTGAGCAAGTCATTCTTTCTGCCTCAGTTCCTCCTTCTGTAAAATGGGAATTCTAATGACCTACCTCACAGGGTTGTTGCAAGAATGAACTGAAGAAAGATTGGAAAGCATTTGTACACAGGACATTCCTCCACCATTAAAGTCACTGGAGGTTTTGCCGTTGACTTTAACGGCAGAGGATTTGCACCCTGGAAGTGTTATAGAATGATTAAACAATACAAATTACAGCTGAAAGGGAAACTGGTGAATTTTGATACGGAAGCTGAATGTTAAGTTTTGATATTAATTATATTGAGCTGGCAACCATTTTCCTGTCATCCTCTGTACCTAGGGTTCTTTTAATCCTGATTTCATAGGGAAAGAAAACTCATCCGGTCACTGTATGTCTCCATCCCCCATGAATAATTGTTCACCCTGCATGCTGATTTCAGCTGAAGGTGCAAATTCTCCACCATTGGAGTCAATGATAAAACTCTCATTGACTTTAATAGTGGACAATTTGTCCTGCGTGGAAGATGTAAACGTCAGTGGGGAGCCAAAAATGTATCCAAATAGGTGCCACTGTCAGAGACAGGATGCTGGGCTAGATGGACCATTGGTCTGACCCAGCAGGGCACGTCTTATTTGCTTACTCTTTCCCCCAGTGTACACAAATCCTGAGATGTCACAGCATAGGACTTATAGATATTTCATACACGCTTGATCGGTTTCCTCATCATTATCTTAAACTCATTTGGCAACGGACTCAGAGATGTCCGAAAATGCCAGGCATTTGGCACCATTGAGCAAGTACTTCGTAGTTCAACAAAATACCAGCAAAGAGTGTGCGGGAAAAGAAACATCCAATTCCATTCTTGCCTTCTGCAGCAGAAAAGCATGTAAAGTTATGAATTATATTGGCAAACACAGCATTGTGCAGAGGCTTTATTGGGTAAGTCCTGCTGTAGCTGTGATGGGTGAGTATTCAAGCACAAAGAACCTGCATTAGCCTAGTGGATGGAGTGTTTGACTGGGGCAAGGGGGACCAGGGTTCAAATAATAACATCATCAAAACCAATACTCATAAAACAAATAGGTATCATCCAAAATAAATCCACCCCTCATTACCCGACCCAAACCCATCCGCTCCCTCGCCAAATGCCCAGCGGAACAGCCAGGTCTTGCATTGTCTTCGAAAGGAGGAAAGATCCAGGGATAAGCGCATCTCCACCGAGAGAGAGTTTGTTTCTTTTTTCCCACAGCCTTGGGGCAATCAGCCACCAAGAACAACCTCTCCATCGTCCCCGTCCAACAGACATGGGACACTTCAAGTGGGGTGCCCTCCGATGACCGCAGAGGCTGATCCAGAGCCTGGGGGGGTGAGGTGGTCCAGCAGATAAGTAGGGTCCAGGCCGTTTATTTTTATTTATTTTATTTCTAAAAGATTTTTATCCCGCCCCTACTGCCCGCAGGGCAGCTCGGGGCGGCGAACAACAAATTAAAACAATAAAACAAAGCAATTTAAAAGTTAAAAGTTTAGGACTTTAAAGGTCAATACCAACACCTTGAATTGAGCCCGGTAGAACTATAGGCAGCCAGTGCAGCAAACGGAGCACCGGTGTAATGTGCGCATGGCGACCCATCCCCGTAAGGAGGCAGGCTACCGCGTTCTGCACCGGCTGTAGTCTCCGGACCATCACCAAAGGTAGCGCGACGTAGAGCGCGTTGCAGTAGTCTGATCTCACTTCGCAGCCATGGGTAGGCTCTTGGCGGTGAGGGAGGGCTGGATTTTAGTAATATGTAGGGAGCTATGTTGGGTCTAAGCAGCAGACTGAATATTTGGTGTAAAGGTGAGGGAAGGAGTTAAAGGGCATAAACATATGGACAGCAGCTCTGGGGGTGCCTCCATCACCTCCCAGATTGACCAGTCCATCTAAAGGGGGCCCACCAGATGTTCAACCCGGAGCAGGCTGGTGGCGCTCCAGAAGCACGTCGTGCGGAGCAGGTGGGCCAAACCCAGGGCAATGGCCAAGCGCAGCACTACTGCCTGTCTGTTGGGGGACCCACAGTGCAGTCCCATGCCTGTTGATCCGGTGCCTCATTCAGCCCCATGGAGTCGTGGGCACCAGCCTCGAGCATTGGGTGAGTGTCCCCAACTCTATGGTGTGTGGAGGCAGCATGCGGGTGGCTCTGGGACACTGCCCGTCCATCTGATGCAGACCCAGGCAGAGCTGGTAACTGGCAACCATGGGGATGGGCCTGGGCTCTGGTGGACTCCCTGCCCATCTCATCCAAAGATGAATCACAAACTATGTGTCGGAGGGACAGTCGGGATAATGACACCATCAATCGAGATAGGGGGAAAGGAGAGGATGGGGAGGTGGGACGATGGGGAGTTCAGTCTTGGACATGTTATGCTTTAGATGCCAGTGAGGCATCCAGGCAGAGATGTCAGAACGTTAGTGACTGGATGAAGGGGGAAAGGGTAGTGGTGGAAAGAACGAAGAGAGAGTTGGGTGTCTTTGGCATATAGGCGGTACTGGAGGCAATGAGATTGCTGGGGGACGGAGTGTCCAGGGAGAAGAGCAGAGGGCCCAGGACAGATAGAGGAAGGGAGGCAGAGTGCTTTCCAGCAACTGAGACAGCTAGCGAGATAAGAGAACTAGGTGAGAACTGAGCCCAGGAAATCTAGGGGGAGTGAAGAGAAGCAAGGAGATGAAACAGAACAAGGATGGAATAGAGGCTGACGGACTTGGCTAGAAGGAGGCCGCTGATGATTTTGGCTAACTTGATCTCAGTAGTGTGGGAAGGCTGGAAGCCAGAGTAAAGGGGGGTCGAAGGCAGAACTGGAAGGAAGTCAAGGTATTAGGAGGCACAGATTTTGCTAGGAAGACAGATGTTGGGACAGAGTTTCCCAGGCTAGGCCTCGAGACTCTAAGCGGGGTAGAACCGGCTACATGGGGTCTCAAAGAGATTGGATCTGTATCATTAGATATTTATTTTATTTATTTATTCATATTTATTCGTATTTATATCCCGCTCCTCCTGAAACAGCTCGGGGCAGACTCCCGAAGCCTGGTGCCGTGAGGATTTCTTTTGTGTCTCAGTGGAGTCAAGGCCTAAAAAATAAAATAAAATAAAATAAAATAAAAGAATAGGAACAGCTGTGTTAGAATACTGGCCTGCTAGCGTTGTCATAGATGCCCATTTTAGAAGGCACGTATGAGATATACATCAGCTGTGCAACCTGTATATCTCCTACGTGCCTTCTCAAAATGGTCATAGATGGGCCACCCTATGTCTTGCAAATCAGGCCCCTCCCTACAAGCACTCAGATATGGAAGTCTTACATGGGAAAAATGCAGAGAGATGAGGTTTGTTGAGAGTCCTGGCCAGGGGATACCCACCTTCAGTGCCAGGTACGGACACCAGCAGCGTATTGTGGAATACCAAGATTTTGATAACCGTGCTAATAAAACGATGGGGTTAATTTTACCCATTTAGTTGCTCGATTGTTATTTGTTTAGATTTCTAACCTTCCCTTCTCTAACGACCCAGCGCAGATCATGGATAAATTACACATAAAAAAAACCCCTTACAAATATGTACTGTAAAAAAATATAAAATGACCTAACATCAACTCTTTGGACCCTATCCTCACTTGCTCAAAGCCTGGCCAAATAAATAGGTCTTACATTGCCTCCGAAACATACCGCTCAACCCCTGAACTCTGAAATGAGGGACAGGTGACTCTCAAAATGTGGAACAATGGGGTGCATAATTTGCATGTGTATATATATATATAAATATATGCAAATTTGTAGTCTGGACTATGAGGCTGGACTAAAAACTTTATAAAAGATAAGCACAGTCTTAAGTTAAAGGGCTTGCATCGCCATACAACCTCACTCATCAACTAGACTGAATCCCTTGTCCTGCCCATCTTTATGGCAAAGCTGTATCACAGCACTTCCCTCAACTGCTTGGTTACAGTACATTGGGAGTTTGCAGATAACAAGTGGAGGATAATCCTGGGTGGGGATGGTTAACAGGAGTTAGGAAGGGTGGAGCGGAAGAGCTGGGTTTTGAGGAGGGACTTGAAGGTATGAAGGGTGGGGGCAAGGTGGACGAGGGCAGGGAGGAAATTCCAGGTGTGGGGGGCAGCGAGGGAGAAGGGACAAAGGTGGTTGGGGGAGCAGGGGAGGCGTGGGAGGGTGAGGAAGGGGATGGGAGAGGAGTGGAATGCTCGAACAGGGGTTCAGAGGGAGATCAGGGCAGAGAGATAGGGGGAGTGAGGTTGTGAAGGGCTTTGTAGCTGAAGACGAGGAGCTTGTGCAGAATACGCTCAGAAAGAGGGAGCCAGTGGAGGGAGGAGAGAAGAGGCTGCACATGGTCAAAGCGACGGGCTAGTTGGATGATCCTGACAGCAGAGTTTTGAACAGAGAGAGGCAAGAAAAGTGGGAGCAGGGAAGGCCAGCGAGGAGGAGGTTACAATAGTTGAGGCGTGAGATGACTAGGGCATGAATGAGGGTTTTGGCAGAGGAGACAGACAGAAAAGGGCGGATCTTAGCAATGTTGTGGAGGGAGAAGCGGCAGGATTTGGTCACAGAGTCAATGTAGGGTTTGAAGGTAAGGTGCAAGTCAAAGCTACGGGCTTGGGGGACAGGGAGGACAGAGAACCCGTCAATGGCAATTGACAGGGAAGTGGGAGACGAAGGATTGG
Source organism: Sphenodon punctatus (assembly GCA_003113815.1). Lineage (NCBI taxonomy): Eukaryota > Metazoa > Chordata > Lepidosauria > Sphenodontia > Sphenodontidae > Sphenodon > Sphenodon punctatus. The sequence goes on along the minus strand of QEPC01003143.1, from coordinate 5,059,195 downwards.
GAGAGAAGATCAGGAGTTCAGTTTTTGCCATGTTCAGTTTGAGTTGGCGTTGAGACATCCAGGTGGAGATATCAGAGAGACAGTTGGTGAGATGAGCTTGAACAAAGGGGGAGAGGGAAGGAGTGGAGAGATAGAGTTGAGTGTTGTCAGCGTATAGGTGGTATTGGAAGCTGTGGGAGGCAATGAGTTTGCCTAGGGATTGCGTGTAGATAGAGAAGAGGAGAGGACCATGGACAGAGCCTTGGGGGGGAACCCCAACCGAGAGGGGGAGGGGGAGGAGTTAGGAAGAGAGAGATTTTTTTTTTTTTTATTATTATTATTTTTTATTTATTTATTTATTTAAAATGTATATCCCGCCCCTCCTGCCCACAAGGCAGCCCGGGATGGCGAACAACACTCAGTAAAAAATTTTTAAAAAACTATTTAAAAATACAACACAATGTGGGGAAAACCCCACCCCCACCTCTTGCCAAAAGCCTGATGGAACAGCCAGGTCTTGCATACACGCCAAAACAGCAGGAGAGTGGGAGCCAACCGAGCCTCCTCTGGGAGCGAATTCCACAGCACAGGGGCAGCCACTGAAAAAGATCTAACATCGGTGGCCACCCGCCTTGCTGGGGGAACCCCCAAAAAGGCTCCCATGGATGATCTCAAGGGTCGCACGGGCACATGGGGAGTGAGGTGGTCCTGCAGATAAGCAGGGCCCAGGCCGTGAAGGGCTTTAAAGGTTAAAACCAGCACCTTGAACCTGACCCGTTGCTTTATAGGCAGCCAGTGCAAAGCCCAGAGCACTGGTGTCATGTGCTCCCTGCGACCCGTCCCTGTAAGGAGATGGGCCGTGGCATTCTGCACCAGCTGCAGCCTCCGGACCAGCTTCTCGGGCAGCCTCACGTAGAGTGCGTTGCAGTAATCCAGCCTCGAGGTGATGAAGGCATGGATGACAGTGGTGAGGTCGGAATCTGAGAGATATGGTCGAAGCCAACAGACAAGATGTAACTGCTTAAACGCACTCCCCGCCACGGCCACAACCTGAGATTCAAGACTGAGTTGAGAATTGAGGAGCACACCCAGACTCCGCACTTGAGAGACCATGGGAGGGCGAACCACCCCACACAAGAGGAGATTAAACTGCCCCCAGGCCCCCCCAAGCCCTCGCCCACCAGCATCACCTCCATCTTGTCAGGATTCAATTGCAGATGGCTCGACCTCATCCAAGCCCCCACAGCTGACAGGCACTGGGAAAATAAGGAGACTGCATGACCTGGGCCGATGGAAAAGAAGAGGTAGAGCTGAGTGTCATCAGCATACTGATGATACTGCATGCCCTGAAACCCTCTCACGATCTCCACTAACGGCTGCATATAGATGTTAAACAAGAGGGCGGACATAATGGCACCCTGCGGGACTCCACACGTGAGGTCCCGGGGGGAAGACGTACACTCCCCCAAGACCACCCGGTGAGTTCTCCTGCCCAGGAATGAATGAAACCAATCCAGGACCATTCCGCCAATTCCGGCACGGTCCTGCAGGCGAGTCACCAACACCTCATGATCGACTGTGTCGAACGCAGCCGAAAGGTCTAGCAGGACCAGTAAGATCTGGTCCAACGCCAGACGGAGACTGTCAACCACGGCCACCAAGACCATCTCCGTACCATACCCAGGCTGAAACCCAGACTGGGAGAGATCAAGGAAACCGGTGCGTCCAAATGTTCCTGGAGCTGCCATGTTACAGCCCGTTCAATAAACTTCCCTAAAAAGGGAAGGTTAGAGACCGGCCGATAACTGGCAGGAGGATCAGCGTCAAGAGCTGGTTTCTTGAGCAGGGGTCTAACCACAGACTCCTTTAGGCAGTCAGGTACCCTGCCCTCCCGAAGGCAGGCACTAACCACCCCAGCCAGCAATGGCCATAATGTCTTCTGGCTAGATTTCACCAGCCAGGACGGGCGGGGATCTTGCTCACAAGTAGTGGCATGAACAGATCCCAACAAGGACTCCACATTGGCAGGCGCCATCACCTGAAACTGATCTCACAAAACAGGACAGGCCGGGGCATCCATAGCCCCAAGATGATCCTCTGCAATAACTGTGGAACTGAAAGGAACGATCATTGAAGGAGCGGTCAGAAATGTAGGAGGAGAACCAGTCAAGGACAGAGTCCCGGAATCCCAGGGAGTAAAGCAATTCAATCAGGAGCGACTGGTCAACCATGTCGAAGGCAGCAGAGAGATCAAGGAAGACAAGAATAAAGAAAGGTGGTTGGATTTAGCCACAAGAAGATCATTGGTGATCTTAGCAAGAGCAGTTTCAGTGGAGTGAAGGGGGCGGAAGTCAAATTGGAGGGGGTTAAGGGCAGGGGTGGCTGGTGGGTTTTGATGTTGGAGGGGCACTGGGGCAGTAGGGCCGGCGGGCCTAGGGGCGGAGCCAGGGGGACGGTAGGCGGAGCCAGGGGGACGGTAGGCCAGTGGCATGGCATAACCCAGCAGTAAGGCGTTCCCAGGGTTAACATCGGATGGAAGAAAACACAGTCTACATGCACATCAAGCTTAAAATAAATAATGTATAAACCCAAAACACAGAAAACACTGGCACAACACAGCAGCAAGGAGTTCCCAGGGTTAACATC
>QEPC01003143.1:5024381-5049905 GCA_003113815.1 Sphenodon punctatus | reverse complement strand
TAAATGGCTGCAATGAAAAAAAATCCGGTACCCCGGAATCCGGTACCGGGCCCGGATTACCGGGCCGAATCCGATAATGCCGGTACACCCAATACCGGCATTATCGGATACCGGATTCTACCGGTTTCCCACCCCTAGTAGTTAGCTTAGCTATAGAGATAGATAGAGATACAGTGTGTTTGTAGGACAAGGCCTTTGTAGTTAATAATTAGGCTATTCCATTTAGTACAATAGGTTTTAGAATAGTTAATAGCAGTTAGATTTAGTGTAGAAATAGATAGATAGATAGATAGATAGATAGATATAAAAAAAAGAAACAGCCACTCCAGCCCGAGGACCCACCGTTGGGGTTCTGGGGCTTACGTTAATGGCAGGGAGGGCTGTGGCCAATATGTATCTAGAAGCTGCCACTCTAGTCCCAGGACCCACCCTCATGGGCCATCATTCCTCGCACAGAGGTGATGTCATTCCAACGCACCAAGAAGCAGCCACTCCAGCCTCAGGACCCGCCATCGGGGTTCTGGGGCCAAGTTACAGGCAGGGAGAGCTGTGGCCATTATGTACCTAGAAACTGCCACCTTAGCCCCAGGACCCACCGTCATGAGTCTGGGGCCATCATTCCTCACACGGAGGTGATGTCTTTCTACCGCATCAAGAAACAGCCACTCCAGCCCCAGAACTTGCCATCAGGGTTCTGGGGCCAAATTACAGGCAGGGAGGGCTGTGGCCAATACCTAGAAGCTGCCACCTTAGCCCCAGGACTGAGTGTCATAGGTCCGGGGTCATCATTCCTTGCACAGAGAGCCAATTTTCCAAAGCATCAAGAAACAGCCACTCCAGTCCCGCCAGGGTTCTGGGGCCAAGTTACGGGCAGGGAGGGCTGTGGCCAATATGTATCTAGAATCTGCCACTCTATCCCCAGGACCCAACGTCATGGGTCTGGGGCCATCATTCCTCGCACAGAGAGCCTTTTTCCGAACGCCTGAACCGAACCGAACAGGACTGAACCGAATGGCTGAACCCGAACGCAGCAAACGAACCGAACGGCTGTACCGAACGGCCAAATTGAACTGGACCAAACTGAATGGCCAAACCCGAACCGCGATCTGTTCGCCCATCCGTAGTAGTAGTAGTAGTAGTAGTAGTAAAAGTTTATTTGTTTCGACTGTTGGTCACAACAAAATATAACCATCACAAAACATAAGAAGCAAACATAATAGCATGTGAGAAGGAAAAAAATCTTACAGTACAGTGAGGGTCTAAGACTCTGTGGCAAAGCATAAGGGTGAACAACCCCAGGACCAAAATTCACATATAAATTGATCAAGAGAACCCTAATGCGGACTCCTTTGTCTGAAGAGAACGTCTACGTGCGGCAAGAGCATGGGCAAAACGGGCAAGCTTCAACGTTATCTGGTCTAAGGGTTTTGCCAGTAGAAATGGACATTTCAAGGCCATGACCCAATACAATTTCTCTGTCATTAAGGGATTCATTAGCTTATCTTGAATATCCACTGATGTCTTACAACTTGAACATTTTAGTGAAGATCCAAAACATTTTGGTTATGATGCCTTAAGAACTGTTCAGTGTGATCCTCTAAAACCAGGCTGGGTCAGCTTAATGGTCCATCTAGCCCAGCATCCCATCTATGACACTGGCCAGCTCTTGTTGCTTTTACAGAAGGCATGCTGAACCTCAGGACCAAATGAAGCCTGTGGCTAGTTTTTATTTGGCCCCTTTCCAGTTCCTGGATCTGGCTCCTAGATCAAACAATGAGAGACTGAGCTCAGGGTAAGAGAGCAAGGAGGACCCTCCTCTTCCTGAGAGCACCCCTTAAGCCCCTACCCACCCACAACTATGTTGCGCTTGGAACTTGTACTAATTTTCAAAGTGTTCCCCACCCCTGGTTTATGGTCATTCACAACATATTTAATTTCATTTATTATTTATTTGACTTTCCATCCCACCCTTTCCCTACGGGTCAGGGCAGCTTACATAATAAAAACATACATCATAATAATATTCCATTTAAAAACCTTATTAAAAAACCCCCCACCCTCACCCCCTAACCCCACCTGCCAAATGCTTTGCAAAAAAGAAATGTTTTGCACTGCCTCCAGGAAATGCTCAGGCTCTGACCGGCCTCTGGGGGAAGGCCATTCCAGAACATTGGGGCTAGGGATGGATGAACGCGGTTCGGAAGTTTGGAGTTCGGCCCGAACGCGACCCGTTCGGATGACCAGACCGAACGTCTGAACCAAACGCTCGAACTTCCGTACAGTTTGGAAAAGTTCGGATGAGTTCAGATGAGTTCGGGGGCGGGAAAAACGTGACTTTAGGTGGGGAAAATGTGACTGGAAGGGGGAGGTAGCTGAGGAGCAGACTTCCTGGCACCAGGGGTGGGTGGACACCAGGGGTGGTTTCAGGGCCAAAAATACCAATACTGAAAAAAATGTTGGTTTCGGTTTCGGTACCGATAGCACTTTTTAAAATGTTTGGTTGAGTTTGGATGAACCGAACTCCACCGAATCGAACAGCCGAACCTGAACTTGGGTTTCGAACCGAACGTCCGAACATCCGAACGGCATTCTGTTCGCCCATCCCTAATCGGGGCAGAAACCGAGAATGCCTCTCTGCAGGCCCTTGTCGTACAAACAAAAATAGCAGGTGGTACGTACAGGAGAGCGCTCCCGGCCGACTGCAATGTTGCATGGAAGGAAAGGAGGTCTCTCCGATATGTGGGGACCAGGCTGGGACCGTTTAAGTCTTTAAAGGTCAAAACCAGCAGCTTGAAATCTGCCTGGAAAGCTATAGGAAGCCAGTGTAGACTGTAAAGCACAGGTAGGAGCCAGGCTGTCACATTCTGTACCAGCTGCAGCTTCCGAACAGTCATCAAGGGCAGCCCCACATAGAGCACGTTGCAGTAGTCTAGTCTCAAGGTGATGGAAACCTGGATGATGGTGGCCAAATCAGAATCAGAAAGAAAAGAATGCAGCCTCCTCCCCAGATGGAGTTGGTGAAAAGGGCTCCTACCGCCGCATGTCATAATGGATTCATTTCCTGTAGTTCAGTCCCAGATCCTGGTAGCTAGAGATCTCCTTCTCTGGCCAGCTTAGCTAAGAGCTATGCATGGACCAATCCTCTAAGAACTTACCTGGTCCTTTCTTGAACTTGGTTATGCTATTGGCTTTCACATCATCATCTGGCAATGAGTTCCACAGGTTTGCTGTGCATTGAGCGTCTTCGACAGAAAAGATTGCGTCACTGGTGGGAAGTACAGTGGAGATGGGAACACAAGAAGGGCCAAGATCCAAGTCCTAGACCAGACAGAACTGCACAGGGCCTTGGCGTTTATACACTGGACAAAGAGAAGCCGGGGGAACCATCTGAATATAGGGATAACATGCCTCTGGGTTTGAACCAGAGTTCCTGGTTTGAAGGCATTCTGTCTGGGTGAAGCCCTGGTTTCACTGAGCAATTGGGGGAGCCTGGGTAACCTGGGCAATTCTTTCAGGCGGGGCCGGGGTATGTCAGATAGGGGCAGGGTGAAGAGTCTCCCCCAATTACATTTTGATTGGCCCTGCCCCTTCACACTGTCATGACCAAGTGATACTCTTCAGGGGGCGGGACACAACTAAAGAAGGGCAGAAGCATCCCTTTGCCCCACGCACTTCCGGCATGGCTCCTCCCCCTTTGGGCCAAAGCTTCTAGGAAGGTGGCAACCCTATCTGAAGAGGGGAATGATGTGCCTGGACTGACCGACGAGTAAAATCCCATTGTCATTTGCCTTTTGGGTACATCAAAGCCCTGAGGAAGGCAAGAGAGGAAAGATTTGCAGAAATCAAGTTGGGGGAAGCAACCAGGGCTCAGACAAGTGTTTACGTCTGTGACGTAGAAAGGAAAGGTTGGGTTTATCAAATATTATGGGTTTAGTGCCAGGGAGCGAATTTTTTAGCAGCCGTACCAGATAGCTTAGTTATTTCTCTGCACCGAATCCCAGTTGGCGTCGTTCCTTGGATGAGCACAGAGTTGTTGTTTGAAGCTACTGGCCTATATTAAAGCAACACAGTCACGGCTGGATTCCACAGATCATCTTTCGGACTTGACTCCAGATTTCTTAGACGTGGCAAAAAGCTCAAATGGTGGGATGACCTCTCTCATCCCTTTTCCCTTTGTATGTGCTCCTAGTTAACATCCCTGAATTGGTCTGATGTGCTCCTCTTTACAGTTCTGCAAGAAGGTAGTCAATCTGGAACTCGGTCCCTTTGGGTGGGCTAATTATTTATTATTATTATTATTATTATTATTATTACAATTATGGAACTCCTTTCCCTTGGAGATTTGTCTAAGCCGAAGTCTGTTTATCAGGGGCGTAGCTATCATAGCTGCAGTGGGTGCAGTCGTAATGGGGCCCTTGAGCCTGGGGGGGCCCACACACACGTAGAGTGCATAGGTAAGGACGGAGCCCATGCTCATCTAACTACAACCCTGTTGTTCATCTTCCAGAAATGATGTAAGACCTTCCTGTCTGGCCAGGCGTTTGGCAGGCAGGGATAATGTTGGGGATGGTTAGAGAGTTGAGAGTATTTTGGGAGTGAGGGTTAGAGGGAAATTTTGATATGTTTTTATGTGTTTTCATATGCTGTAAGCTACCCTGAGCCTTAGGGGGAAAGGGAGGTATAAAGGTGAATAAATACAAAATTATTATTATTATTATTAATCATAATCATAATCATAATCAATAATTGATGGCCTGGCACTGACCAATCATTAATTAGAGACAGGTCCCTGTCTCAGGGGGCTTACAATCTAGTCTGGACAAGGGAGAGGGGAACATGGGAAGAGACAGGGAGACATGCATGAAGTTGAGAAGCCGCAGGGGAGCGTGCTTGGCTTCGTTGTTGGGGACAAGAGGCCCCCTGACTGGTGAGACAGCCAAAGGAGCCTCAGTGAACAGAAATCTACGGGGGTGAGGAGCTGAGGAAAGCCTGCCCAAAGGGAGAGGAAGGGAGTAGAGCACCTGGGTTCCGAGTTCCAGGTATGAACGGGGTGGGGGGGCAGTAGGGGAGAAGGGGTGAGAGACTGTGGGGATGGGGGAAGGCGGTGGCAGAGGAGGAGCAAAATTCAAGGCTGGGGATGTCGTGGGAAACGAGGGGAGAAAAATAGAGAGGAGCAAAGCCGTGAAGGGCCTTGAAAGGGCAGATACAGAGTTTGTGGTGGATGTGAAGGGGGAACAGTTAGGGCCTGATGTGTGGAGGGTCGTGCCAGGACTCTGCCCTGACAATTAAATTCAACAGGGAGGGGTTGAGCTCCGGGATCTGTTCCCAGTAAGAGTGTGCACCCTGAAATTGCAAAGAACAGAGAAAGGCTGATATTGACCATACGGGGGGCGGGAGGGGGGGGTTGGTAACAAAAGTCAGAAAATCCCTGGAAGGTTTATTTGACTTTTCTTACTGACTTCCATCCCTCACCCCCACACTGGTCTTCCTATAGAGGAAATCACAAGAACTCCTGGTTTAGACTCAACTGGAGAGAGGCAGGTTAGTCCAGTGGTTGGGTTGCTACTTGGAAACATGGTTCAGTTCTCCGTGCTAACAAAGCTCTAGGGTGGGAAGTGGGGCTTCTGACACAGGAGGCGGGGCTTCTGGCACAGGAGGCGGGGCTTATGGAGCAGGCTTGGGCCCCAGCAATTCATTATTTTTACAAATTAAGCCTTGGGAACAGCTAGTTCAAAGGGGGATCAGCCTAGTTAAAAATCCAGGACAGTGAGAAAAGCAAGATAGAAGCTGACTTCATTTTTGTTCCTATTATTTGTATTGCATAAGTTAGGGTGCAAATCTGGGATCCGGGACCATGCTGCATTGCACACGCAGATAATAAAACTATAGTCCTCGCCTCAAAGATCTTAGATGGAAAACTGAAATCGGCGGAGTTGAAGGTAGGACTGAATTTAGCTCAGTGATCCAAACAGTGCCCAGCCTTATTTTCAACTTGACGGCTGCTTTCTTCCTGTATTTTTCATGGCCAGGAATAGTTTCTGCTTGGAGACGTTTCCACCTGCTGTTTACTAATCTATGACCTTTACTTGGTTCTCTGCATTGGACTTTTCTGTTGTTGCTAAGCAATTGAAAATTAAAGGGTGTTAGGGACCTGCAAGCCACTGGAACATGAATTCGGAAAAAAGAAACTTAAATCAAATGCCAGAAAGGGCACGCTTTAAATCTACCAACCACACATTGGTATTCACTGGAACATTTTGCGTGCATTAAAAATAGATGAGGGATTGAATTTTTCAAAAGTGACTAAAGATTTTGAGTATCCAGCTTGAGCTATCTTAAAGCATTTCCAGACAGTGCCCGGCGGGTCACTGTTTATTTTCCACTCGAGGGAAAATAAACAGTGGTTGCTAAATTTGTGAATTCAGTTGAGCCGTTCGTGTGCTTTAGTGGATATCCATACCAGTGACTGTCCCACAGTTTGGAACTCCCGTCCCTTGGAGCCCTACTTTGAATGTCTTCCAGAGGTAGTGTAAGACGTTTCTATTTGGCTAGGCATTCAACGGGCAGGGATAAATTGGAGGGGGATGGGATGTTTTTAGTTTTGCAGGATTTTAATTATTTATTTTATATTTGTGTTTTACATGTGTTTTGTGAGCTGCCCTTAGCATCAGGGATAGGACAGGATGTAAATAAAAATAAATAAATAAATACATAATAATGATCCCAATCTGTGACCATTGCCAAATTTGTTTCTTCATTGTGTCCTGCAGTTTGGTATTTCAGGGTGTCATGTGGCATTGGTTCTCCAATCAGCAACGTATCATTTTGGAAAAGAACTTCTGCACAGTGAATAAACCAAATGAATAAGAAACAATGACCAAGCAACAAATGATCAAAACACAAACTTGCTGCTGTCACTGGGGAAAAAGAACATTTCAAAGCTGGATATTCACATATGGCAAATTCAACAGATTCAGTATTTGCTTTCAATCTTTACTTTAGTTCTTGCTTGAACCTTTCTGCAAATAGTAGCAAACCACTCACCCAGGCTGCGCTCCTAAGCACACCAGTGTCAAAAGGACATCCCTGCTGTTAAAGTCGCTTTCTGCTAGCAAATGTATTTAGAATCACAGCCAGAGCATGAAATTATGATACACAAAATATTTCTCATCACTTGGTTTTTTATGATCATTATTATTTATCGCTTATGTAGCACAAGCAATTTGCCTGGCACTGAACAGTCCGAGAAACAGGTCCCTGCCCCAATGGGCTTACAATCTAGGATGCACAAGGAAGGAGCGACAAAGATAGGTGCATTTCTGTTTTCCAGATGGGGAACTGAGGCTAAGACTAGAGACAAGAGGTGTTTTTAGATGGATGAGAGACTCCAGGGGCCTGCCCCCATAGCTGCCTATTCTCAGCTAAGCAAGGGTCTGCAACAGATGGACGAGCGGTGTTTCGTGGGGGTGGGCCAACCATGTGGAGCCCCACCCAGCACCATAGAGTTGTGGGCTCTCACCTGACAATTTGGCATGGATATGGAGGGGACCCCTGGGTGAGAGATGGCGGCGGAGTGGAGGGGTTGAGGGATTTGATGTGCTCTGTATAGATACGATTCATTTGTAGTTTTGTTTTAATATGTTTTTATGACTGTGAGTCACCCTGAGCCTCTGGGGATAGGACAGGGGATACATTGAAAATTATTGTTAATAATATGAATCTAATCTTTATATCAGGGGCAAGGAACCTTTTCCCTCCTGGGGAGGCCACATTGAAAATCAGTGCATGCTCGGAGGGGTAGATAGAAGTTGGGGGCAGGGGTGCTTAAGGGGTGCGCTCAGGAAGCGGAGGGTCCAGATGATGGATCTGTCCCTGCCCTTGTGTGCATGCCCTCCTCCTCTCCGCTCCCTTCCCCTCTGCTCAGTTTTTCAGTGTTTGAGGATAGGAACTGAATCAGGGGCCAGATCCAGGAACCAAAAGTGCCCATGTAAAAACTAGCCCTGGGCCACATTTGGCCCCCAGGCCTAAGATCCCCCACTCCTGGCTTATACTATGTAATAAAGGTCACGTCGTCTTCCTTTTGTCTTTCCTTTCCCTTGCCCATGATTAATGGCTAGTAATATTTATTCCCCAAAAGTGATTGGCCAAAGCGTTGGGGATCAATTTCCCAAGAGCGATCTCTGCTCAGAGGGGCCTTGCTGGGTCAATAACAGCTCTGCGTTTTTGTTTTGTTTTTAGCGGAGGGTCTGTCAATGATACCCATGTCCCAATAGCAAATCTATGCAGGAAATCAGCTCCAGAAAGGCAAACACTGGCAGAGCGGCAGGGTTTGCATCTAGCCAGTGTCGCTTTGTGTTTCAAAGTGTTTGACTCCCCCTTCCAGCATCGGGACGAGTGTCCATTGAAAAAGAGAAGCACATGATGATCTCAGGTCTCAGGGAGCCTTTCTCTTGATGAGATTTTTGAGCCTTTCCAGCGTGGGGTGTAGGAAACGGCCTCTGGTGACATTATTTGCCTTTCAGTGGCAGCGCTGGAATGTGCCAAGCACTACGGACTATACTAAATAAACTCTGTCACATGCCAGAGTCTTTTTTTGTAAACAAGGCAAGGAGAACTGGAATCCTCCAAACAAGTGTCTGGCCCCACAAAAACTGCCAAACCACTTCCATCCAAAGGGGGAAAATGCAGCAAACCTGGGGCCCTGTGAAACAATACTACAATTTGGATGAGAACAATTAAGATGATAATGGGGCTGGAAGACAAGCCAGATGAGGAAAGGCTGAAAGAATTGAATGTGTTTAGCCTAGAGAAAAGAAGACTGATGATCGCTGTTTTCAAATAGCTCAAAGGATGCCACAAAAAATGATGGCAAACATTTATTTATTTTATTTACTAAATGTATACCCCGCCCCTCCTGAATACAGCTCGGGGCGGCTTCCAACAGTAATAAAAAATACATATAAAAACAGATATAAAACAATTTAAAACAAATCAAAACAATTTAAATGTTTTAAAACAGGGCCCCGGGATACAATTTAGCATAAAAACAATAAACAGGGTAGGGGAGATAACAAACCCTAACCCACCCTCCCCCCCCACCCCAAAGGCCTGAAATGAACAATCACAGCAAATGCTCTCTCTGTCGGAAACAGGTCATTTGCCTTCATCATGGAGTATTTTCAGACGTTACGAGATCACGCTCAACCACAGTCAATACCCTGTGGTGGGGAATGATCCCAGAACGTCTGTTTGATCCCCGCCAGATGTTCAAGACAGGGAACCTCCGGCGGGAATCAAAATAACCATGCTTTCGAGGCTGGTCCGGGGACCATCGCCAAAAGCGTGGTTAGTTGAACCACAGATCGGAATTGGCGGCCGGTAACATTTGTTACCGGCGCTGATTCCGGGCCATGGCCCAGACCATGGGTGGAGGGCTGGCGGATGGGGGAGCGTGGGGGGCAGGGCTGTGTGGCTGCACGTTGCACCGCGCAGCCCCCGCCCCCCAGATTCCCCGCCGGGATCGGCTGGCACGTCTGCTGACTGTGAGTGCAATTCCGGCGGGGAATCAAAAGGGTGATTCTGTGACAGGGCCAAAGCTGCCCCGTCACGTCTGAAAATACCCATGAATGTCACATCCCTTGTCTCTCCCTCTGTTCCCCCTTCCCTGTCTCCCCTCCCCCTGTCTTTAGATTGTAAGCTCTTGGGCAGGGACCGTACCTATTTTATTCTCTGTAAAGCACCAGGTACATTGCTGTCACATACAAATACTTAATAATAATAATTAATAATAATTCATGCAATGAAGGAAACTTACCAGCTTTTCCCTATTTTTTGTTAATTTTTCGCTATTTACGGCACCTTGAGCCGCTCTCCCGCAATCCGCACCGCCTCGCCTTGCTGCTTGCCTTAAATTGTGTCAATTGTGCTGCAATTGCTGCCCACCTTAAATTGTGCCAATTTACAGCACTTAAAAGAGCTGTAAATTGACAGAAAGTGCTGTAAATTGACTGAAACATACCAGAAACTGATTCAAATGAATGAAAACATCAGAAATTGTTGGAAAATCGCAGACACCGATCTCGCAATAGTGGAAACGCTGAATCAATGAATAGTGAGGAAATATTGCTGAACAGTTACTAGGGCTGATGCGGCAGCAGCTTTTACCGCGCCGCGATTCCGTTCCGCTATTTCGGAATTGCCCCCGCCACACCGCGACATTTCTGCGGATATTCTGCTAATTCCGCCGGAATTCTGCAAATCGCGGAATCGCGGAAAAATCGCGGAAAAATCGCGGAAATCGCGGAAAACCACTATTCCGCGATTTTTTGGCGCTGGCGGAATTGCGGAAATAGCGAAAATGTCATGTTTCCACGATTCCACTAAGTTGCGGAATTAAATAAGCGGAACCGCGGAACCGCGGAATGAAACCGCGGAATTAAAGCCTCTGCCATGCCATTCCACTAATTGCGGAAACACTGTTTCCGCCGGAAATAGCTACCGCTGCGAAATTCCGCTACAGCCCTAACAGTTACAAGTGCTCCTGAAAGGTAGGTATTTGAACACTTGCTCCGGCCTCAGCTCTCTAGTAAACATTTGTTCTCCACCACCGCAGAAGATAGAAGAGGGAACGGGCTTAAACTGCAACAATGTAGGTTTCAGTGAACTATTAGGAAAAACTTTGTAACTCTACAAACTGGTGGGCAAGCCTCAGGGAGATTTGGCTATTTTCAAAAACCAGGTGTATGAGCATCTGTCCAGTATCTATGATGCTGCAGGCAGAGGAGATACTGTCTTGGAGCAGGGGGCTGAACTAGATGACCTTTAAAACCCCTTCCAACCCTGCAATTCTGTGTTTCAGGACCAGAACCCCAAAACATCAGGAATGTAATCTCCCACCCATTGTATCTTAAATGCCAGCACCCTTCCTTGGATTGTTTTCACATACATACAATTGCAAGGCTGGTATATATAGTAGATATGCAGGCAGAAAGATGGATAGAATACTTTTTATCTCTATAGCATACACACACACACTGAATGGCACTCGAAGCGCTTCACAACATATAAAAATACAATAAAACACCCCAAAACACCTTAAAATCAATTAAGAAAATAGTTAAAAGGTGAAGCAAAAGGATGAGCAAAAATACTGGGAAGCAGCAGCCGATGCTCTAAAAGCACCTGGAGAATAGAACAGTCTTCCGTTGCTTTTGGAAGGTGAGGCAGGAGGAAGCGAGGCTGCTTGAACGTTAGGAAAGGGGAGGGGATTAACTTGAGTTGCACTCACATTACAGCGGTCACGTGAAACAACCCCCCAACCCACCCCCCGACAGTGCATTATTTTTGCATTATTTCCCCCTTCTCCCATTGAAATCAACGCGATGCAGGGCTCGAAATCTGGCCCTGCATCATGTTCTTGAATTGAACGGGCCCCCTGGTCCAGAGCCTGTCAGAGCAGGGAATTAATCTCCAGATAGCAACCCAACCACTGAACTAACCTGCCGCTTTACCCCTTTTCTAACATGTGCAAACAGCTTGAGACTGACAACTGGAGGGAGCCAGTTCCATAATGAGGGCCCCACCACGGCAGAGGCCTGATCGCCAGCCGGCAATGGTGTGACGGCGGGATCCCCAAACAGCGGGTGGTATCAGAGCACGAATAGCCAGTTGGGTGAGGATCCAGGAGCAGGTCAGTCTCTCTCTCTCTCTCTCTCACTCACTGACTCACTCACACACACACACACACACACACACACACACACACACACACACACACACACACTCATCAACTGTTGGTCCAATAAAAGAGATCTTCTCTTTTTAACTATTCTGTCTCCATCTCTTACATTCTTTGGGACGGAGAATGATTTGTACTCTTTATCAGTAGGAGTGCAGAGTCCATACTATTGAGCAGGGGCAGGAAACCTCAAGTCCCGGGGCTAAACGCAGCCCAATATATGCCATTGCTGTGCGGACAGAAAAGAAGGTTTTCTTTGCTGCCCTCATTGCATCTGCTAAGTCCTGCCTGGTGGAGCTTTTCTGGGTGGTGAGGGGGCTGGTCAGTCCGGCCTCCCTCTGCCTGGATTTAGAGTCATCAAATGCCCGCTGTGATTTGTTTGTGGACTTTTTTGTGGATAAAATCGCTCAAATTCACCACAGTTTTGACACAACTTTTTTAGCAGTAGGTGAGTGAAAGGCAATAGAATCCCCTTCTTGTTTTGTGGGATGAATTTCAGAATGTGTCACCCTCAGATGTTGGGGATGCTCATGGGACTGTTCGAGCCACTTATTATAAATTAGATCCATGCGTGTCCTGGCTGGTTAAGGCCAACTGGGAGACACTAGGGCCGTTGCTGGCTGGGATAGTTAACGCCTCCCTGGAGGAGGGCAGGGTGCCGGACTGTATCAAGAAGGCGGTGGTGCAGCCCCTGCTCAAGAAACCATCATTGGACGTTGGCGTCCTGGCCAGCTATTGGCCAGTCTCTAACCTTCCCTTTTTAGGGACTAAGGGAAGGTTATTGAATGGGTGGCGGCTCGACAGCTTCAGGGGCATCTGGACTGGGTCAATTTTCTTGATCCCTCACAGTCTGGCTTTTGTCCGGGTTATGGCATGGAGACTGTGCTTGTGGCCTTGATCAACGACCTCTCTCGTGAGTTGGATCAGGGTCGCTTGACCCTTTTGATTCTGTTAGATCTCTCGACTGCACTCGTAACCATTGATCATGAGTTGTTGGTGACTTGGCTGTGGGACTGGGCAGGGATTAGCAGGACTGTTCTTGAATGGTTCCACTCTTTCTTGGCTGGGAGAACCCAACGTGTGGTGCTGGATGATTTTTCATCCTCTATCCAGGGTCCCATGTGTGGGGTTCCGCAGGGTTGCATCTTATCCACTCTCTTATTCAATGTGTATATGCAGCCTTTGGGGGAGGGTTGTCAGGGAGTTGGGTGTAAGGTGTCATCAATATGCTGATGACACCCAGCTATAGCTCTCATTTTCATCCGGCAGTCTCGGTGCTTACCCGGTGTTTGTCAGCTGTGGGCGATTGGATGAAGGTGAGCTGCCTAAAGTTAAATCCTAACAAGAAGGAGGTGATGGTTGTGGGGAAAGCTGGGGGAGTGATGGCCCCCATCATTGATGCGGTCTGTCCTCCCCTGGTATCTCAGGTCTGGAGTCTGGGGGTGCTCCTGGATCTGCAGCTCCATCTGGAGGTCTAGGTGGTGGTTGTGGCAAAGGGGTCATTCCACCAGTTACATCTGGTGCGTCGGCTTAGGTCGTATGTCTCAGACTCGGATCTGGCCACAATCGTCCATTCTTTTATTACCTTGAGACTGGACTACTGTAACGCGCTCTATGTGGGGATACCCTTGGTGCTGGTTCGGAGGCTGCAGCTGGTGCAGAATGTGGTGGCCCATCTCCTAATGGGTACGGGCTGATGCAAGTACATTACACCAGTGCGTCACTCTCTGCACTGGTTGCCGATAGACTGCCGGGCCCAATTCAAGGTGTTGGTGTTGACCTTTAAAGCCCTAAACGGCCTGGGCCCCACCTATCTGCAGAACTGCCTCACCCTCCAGGTCCTGGATTGGCCCCTGCGGTCAGCCGAGGGGTGCCCTCCTTGAGGTTCCCCGGGTTTCCCAGGTGTCAACCATGAGGAGGGCATTTTCTGTCCCTGCACCATGGCTGTGGTACTCCCTCCCATTGGAGTTCCACTTGACTACCCACCTCCCCGCTTTCCGTAGACAGTGTAAGACCTGGATGTTCTGCTGGGCCTTTGTCAAGGGAGATGGGGTGGGTGGGGTGGGTTAGGCAGGGTTTGGATATGGGTTATTTTAATCTGGTGATTTTAGGTTGTTTTTAATGGTATTTTAGTTGTGACGTATTTTTAAATGTTGTTAGCCGCCCCGAGATGCTTGTAACAGGAGGGGGCGGCATATAAATTTTAATAATAAATAAATAACATTTTATTTGGCTCCTTTCAAGTTCCTAGATCTAGCCCCTTGATCCGGTTCCTAACCCCAAGAACTGAAAAAGAGAGCACAGGGGAAGGGAGCAGAGGTGAGGCATGCACACAAGAAGAGAGGACAGATTCATGGCACAGATCCATGATTTGGACCATCCTCTGCCTGAGCACCCACCCACCCCCCTTAAACACCCTTGCTCCCAGGACTCAAGTTGTACAAAAACGAATTGCTGGGGCCACAGTCTGCCCCAGAAGCCACGCCCCCTGGTCCAGAAGCCACGCCCCCTGGTCCAGAAGCCACGCCCCCTGGTCTAGAGCCTGTCAGAGCAGGGAATTAATCTCCGGGTAGCGACCCAACCGCTGAACTAACCCGCTGCTTTACAGTTGAATATAAAACAGGAGTTCTTGTGATTTAACCTGTATGGTGGACAGTGCAGAGGGGGAAGCTTGAAAATCATTAATGAAAGCCAAATAAACCATCTAGGTTTTTTTCTGCCTTTTGTTTCTAACCATGAAATGACTAAACAAATCAGCCTTTTCCTGGTCTTTCACACTTTGGGGTGCACGCTCCTACTGGCGACATTTCCTCCCTTGAATTTAATTGCTGGAGCTGAGCCCTACCAACCCCTCCTGCCCCCAATTAAACCATGTCCACTCCCAAATTCGGTGCGGCCATTGGAGAGTCTACTCATTGTCAAAGTGGCCTCTGGGAGGAATTGCGGTGAAGCAATCCAGGTGAAAGAAGGCCGGGGTAGGAGTTCAGCTGAGTTGACTGAAAACGTTTGGTGCAATGGCGAAACTGTTAATTACTGAGGGAAGAAAGACCCCGTGCAGACAGACACGGAACAATGGGCAATGAAGCAGCCTCATTCCTCCTGTGAAAAGGCTCGGCCGTGTCCTACATTCTGCGTATAAATGAGAGAGAGAAGTATTTTCCAGTGGTCAGAGAGAATGCTCAAGGGGGTGGGGAGGAGAGAACTGGAAACAAAACGATCAAGCTACTGAGTTCAAAGAACAGAGAGTGGGGGAATGGCCCTACTAACTTTAAACCACTGTAAATCAGTCCAGGGGAAACCTATTCCTCTCCAAGAAGAGACTTATTTCATTTATTAATTTATTTAGATTTAGAGCCTGCTTTATTCCCATACGTTCAGAGTGGGGGACATTAATCCACCATCATTACCCAACTCCCCATAAAATTGTATCTCCACCCACTAATTCCCAGGCCAAATAAAAAAGGTCTCACATTTCCTCCACAAAATGCTCAAGCTCTGTGTGGCAGAGTGGGGAAGGATTCTTTGCAGGATCAAGACTCTGGAGAATTGGAGCATTGGCCCTTTAAGAGACCCAGACAGTGGGGCGATTGGGTCATGTGACGTGCACCTGGGCTGAGGAGGCGGTATAAAGCCCAGAAGCCACAGGGCATTCTAGGTGGGTGTGAAGGGAGAGAGAGAGCGCGTGTGAGCGTGCGCGCGTGCGCGCGAGAGAGAGAGGTGTGTGTGTGTGTGTGTGTGAGAGAGAGAGAAGGTAACTAACTTACCACCAGGCTGAAGTAGAAGCCTGACCCAAGGCTTTATTATTATTATTATTATTATTATTATTTATTTGTATAGCGCCAGCTGTGTACCTGGCGCTTGACAGAACAATGAGATGATGCGGTCCCTGCCTACGGCTTACAATCTAATAGACACGGAGGGGGGAGACAAGGAGAGGGGACATAGGGGGAGGCCTTGACATTGGAGGCCTTGACATTGGAGAGCAGACATCCAGCAAACCCAACCAGCAGACAGAGCATTGGACCGCCAGGTGGGATCTGCCCAATTATTGTACCCAATGGGAGAGCTCTACTTGGCTGGGTGTAAGCTGCTCTGGGGAGGACACTCCTGGAGACCTAGCTCTTTGTGAGACAAGCCCCTAATAAGCGAGGTAGGGGACAGGCTGTGAGGGGAAGAAGGGAACCCAGTGAGCAAACTGACACCCCAAGCCAACCTGGGTAAACCCTATGGTGGAGAAACTAAGGGAGGATCGTGCGGGAGCTGCACAGCTAATTTCCTATACCAGGGCGCTAGGAAGCTATGAAGAGGATTGTGCTCTGGCAGCCTCCCCACTTTGGCTTCGGCAGGCTTCTCTGAGATGGGAACACTTCTCCAAGAACACTTCTCTGTAGGGATGGCACTTGCAAGAGGGCACTGGCACTCCCGGTTGTGGGAGGGGGGGACCTGGAAGGATAATAAGGCACCACCAGGAATCTTGTGTTACTGCTAATTTAATGGGACATACAATCTCACGAGAGAATCGGCATACATGCAAGCAGCCTATGACATGTAACTTGTATTTGCATTTTCTCTCAAAAGCAAGGGCGTTAATTGCCAATGTGTTAATAAACTGGAGTGGCACTCTTAAACATAATCATCTCAGTGTCCTCCTCAAGCAGTGACTTCTTGCACTCACGTTGTCATTTCAATAGGAATCCCATGTATTAGGAAAGAGTAGGGCCGAAGCAAAACTTTTGCTCTGGTTCAGATTCCGTCGGAACTGGGCATTGTTCAGTCTGTTTGGAACTCAGACTGAACAGGGAAAAAAAAGTGGCCAGCTTGTATGGCAGTAGCCATTTTGCCAAGGCACAGAATAGCCGCCGCCATTTTTTGCATGCACAGAACTGTTACCAATGTTTTGGGCATGTGCAGAAGAAATCGGAAATTGATTCCGACTGGAATTCTGACCGGAATTTCGGTAGCCATTCAGATTTTGTTAAACGTTTCCATAAAGTCGGAATGGCTTTTTTGAACAAGTCCTAGGGTTGAGGCCCTGGGTGGTGACACTAGTCAGGATCAGGCCTTGTCTCACTGTGAATGTAGGTATCTAACTTGTCTGAGTTTAACGCAACAGTTTATTTGTTTTTTTAATATGTTTTTTTTAAATAGAGTCACCAAACTCAGAAGATACAGTAGCATCTATCACAACAGGATGGAAAAGGCGTATAATAATAGAATGTTACGGCTGGAAGGTACCTCAAAGTTCATCTAGTCCAAACTAATTGGAGCTGAGGCAAGGACTAGAGGGAAGTCAGTCTAAACCGGGACCAAAAACACAGAACAGAAGGTTAGAGTCAGAGGCCGTTTTCAGACGAGCGCGGTGGCGCCCGCACTTGTTTCTCAAAAGAGCCGGCAGTCCGTTCCACACGTGATGTGACGCTGCCGCCGAATACGCGCATGCGCGGGCGATGCACATCCATTTCCGGGCACAAATTGACTGGGTCGGCGATCGAGGCTGGTCATACGCGGCCGGAAATGGAAGTGCATCGCCTGCACATGCGCGTATTCGGCGGCAGCGTCACGTGTGGAACGGGCTGCCGGCTTTTTTGAAAACAAGCGCGGGCGCCGCCGCGTTCATCTAAAAACGGCCAGAGTCCAAAACAAGAAGACTAGACCTGAGTTAGGAACCAGGTAGTTTGAGCAGGAAGGCCATACAAAGAGGATGGAGTGAGGTGGGATCCGGACTGAGACAGGAAGACGGGTAGCAGAGTCTCTCATTGAAGCCAAGGCCACCATGTTGCAGAGACGCTTTCTGCTGAAACCTTTATGGCCTGGAGTAGCCAATAGAAATGCAGTGGGCGGGGACTAAGACTGAGCTGAGTGTTGCTGTTCCCTTTCGGGTGTGCTCATGAGTGTTTGTTGATACTTTGTCAGTATCTGGCGATTCCGCCACTGTTGATATCGGCGTCTGTGATTTTTGTGTGTATGTGTGTCATTTCCTGACAGTTTTGTCACTTTTCATCATTTTGTTACTTTTTGACACTTTCTGGGACTTTTACAGGGTTTTTACAGCCCTTACCCAACACTCTTGCATCTTTGTAGCCCCCAAGGATGCATGTGGGGCACACATGGGGCTTGGGATTGGCCCCATAGCAGCTCTGTTTAATTCAGGTAAAATAATAACAAATGGCAAAAACAGCAGAAAAGCCAGTAAGTTTCCACATCGTGAGAATGAAGGCGAATAACCTGTTTCTGACAGAAACAGCATTCACCGGGATTTGTCATTTCAGGCCTAACTGGGACTGTCCAATTAGCAATGAGGAGCAGCGGAAGTCAGTGTAGCCTAAATGCTGTAACTCATAAGTGACTGCTAACTGTCAATAGTGTGGAAGGGGACACAGGAGTGGGGGCTGGGAAGGAGGCTGGACAGGGGTTCTATAGAGCTCCCCAGACTCTGGGAACAGATGTGCCCCACATGCCCCCCCTACAAGTTGCCTATGCTCTAACTTGTCCTAGGAGTGGTGCAGATTTTTATTTTATTTTATTTTTTTGTAAAAACGAAACAGCCAGCGGTATTTTCGATCAGAATTCCAATTACAAACATTTACAATTGGAATTCCAATCAAATATATATATATATATATAAAATAAGAAAACCAGCTGTTTGCGCATGCTCAAAATGGCCACCAGGCTGTTCTGCACTTGTGCAAAATGTGCTACATTTAGTCAAAATATAAATGCGTAGCGTGACCATTTTGTGCGTACACAGACGGTTTTCCCTCCAATTGGAATTCCAGTCGTAAGTGAGGGTTGTTTTTGTGTTTTTTTGGTGCATTCCAATTGGAATCTTAATGGACTGTTGTTCACTCTAATGTCCAATCAAAATGGACGAAAACATCTGGCTCCATTTGGAAATTGGAATGGAAGAAATTTTGTCTTCAGCTCTAACTTGGCCCCACTCCCCACAGGCCTAAGGTGGAGGATTGGTCATCTGCTCATAAACCTGAAGATCTTGGCTCAAGCTCCGAGTGTCCCCCTTGTGTCCTGACGCTATCCAATTGTTGTTTTAATTGTACTAAAATGCAAACCATAGAGACCAAGAGTACAAACCAACACCACACCCAATGCACATGGTAATCAGCCATAAAAACATTGTTGGGATTTTTTATTTCTGCTGAGCCCAAAGATGTTGGACATTTTTTTTTTCTTCTCTTGCTCTAACTTCGTAGAGCCTTTATTGTTGGGTTGCATCTTCTTTATGGAAATTGCAACAGGGATGAAACCCTAAGCTGATTGGCATTCCAGGCAACTGTTCATCCCTATTAGAGTGATTTGCATGTGGTAGCATTTACATCCAGCTTGTTTTCTCTTCCTTGAAGAAATCCTGGCATGTCCTCCTACTGATGGAATTGCAAGCGGAGACTTCTAACGGCTTCCATTAGCAAAGGTAGAACATATTCTTGAGGTTTTTGGAGGAGAGCACTGGAATGCAAAAAAACCTCAATGATCTAGATCTGGGATAGGGGGACCTTTTCCCGCCAAGGGGCCACTTTGAAAATGAGTACAAGCACCAAAGGTCCCATAGAAGTTGGGGGCAGAGATGGTTAAGGGATGCACTCAAGAAAAGGAGGGTCCAGATCATGGATCCATGCCAGGGATTGGTCCCTTTTGCGTGTCCTCATCTCTCCCCCCTTTTCCTGAGCTCAGTTTTCCCCCCCATGCTTGGGGGTAGGAACTGGATCGGGGGTGGGGTGGGGTGGGGCAGATCCAGGAACTTGCTGCAGGCCACAAGACGACCTTTGATGTCCCTTCCAACCCTACAGTTTTCTGAAAACGCGTGTGTGTGCATGTGTGTGTGGTAAATGGCTAGGCAGCAGCACCGCAGAGAGAGTTCTGGGCATTATGGTGGAACATAAATTGAACCTGAGACAGCAATGTTGCAAAAAAAAAAAAAAGGCAAATGCCGTTTTGAGACTCCGTGAACATTTGTGCCGTTTTCCAAGATACGGAATGTAGCAGGTTGCGGGTCACCCAAGGTAAGTATTTGCCGGATCCAGGCCCCAAGAGCCACACTTTAAGGGAATCCAGCTCCTTATTCAACTCTCATGTAACATTTCCATCATACAGTCTCCCAGTGCAGAGAGCACCTTCTGGCAGACTTGCCTCACTCCACTTAATCAAGTAACTCATGATACAACTCTCTTCCAGCTTCTCCTCTGGCACAGACCTACCATCCCTGCAGCCAGAGGTCCATCCCTCAGCACCAGCCCCACTCATTACTTCCTGTAAAGTCCTTGTTGCAGAGCCAAACCCTACTCCGGTCTCCCCCGCTCTTCCTTTCAACTGAGTTGAACTTGGGGCTTTGTAGATGCCTCTGCTACTCCCTTTGGCAGCTGACCCCAATTAGCATAATTACCAGAAGCATTATATTTATGACTCAGGAAATTATTCTACTCCTAAACTCAGCACTGGTCATATTTCTCTTGGAGAATTATGTTCAGTTTTTTGTTGTTGTTATCCAACCCTATCCCTTAGGGCGGCGTAAAATTCTTTAACTTAACTCTAACGTTAACAGCTAATTTACTCGGCTCTTACTCCTCACAACAACCCTGTGAGGTAGGTTAGGCTGAGAAAACTGTAACTTAGGCTGAGGTTAGGCTGAGAAAACATGGTCACCCAGTGAGTTTATGGCTGAGTGTTGAACTGGGTCCTCCCCCTACCACCTGGTCCAAGTACTGCACTCTTACACCACTACATCACACTGGCTCGCAATTCACGAAGGATACTATAAACTAGACAGCAAAGATAATAATGAAGGGTATGGAATGCAAGTCAAGGGAGGAAATTTTGATGGAAGTGGTCATGCTTATCCTAGAGAAAAGAAGACTGATGGAGGAAATGTTGATTTTTCATATATCTAAAAGGATGCCGTACAAAAATGGAGAGATTGTTCTTCATTGCCACGAAGGACAGGATAAGAAACAATGCAAATACCTTTACCTTCCTTATCTAGGTTGTTCTGAGAGTTCCCTAGATAAGCATTGTAAGGCACTTTGAATGCTGAAAGGGCTGTATAAATGATAAATAATAATAAGGTTGCCAATTTTCCAGCCAGCTTAGTACATCCTCTTACAATATGATTATCAGTCTCTGGAGCCTAATCGCACATCCTATCTTCTGAGCGTACATCTTTCCTCCCATCCAGCCTTACTTTGTGAGGACAACCTCTTCCTGGGCGGCCAAAATTTCTCTCAGTTTTTCTCTTCAGCTCTCCTAGGCAAAGGCAATGCTTAATTTGTAAAAAAAAAGTGAATTGCTGGGACTCAAGTCTATGTCAGAAGCCACGCCCCCTGCTGTAGAAGCCATGCCTCCTAGCCCAGATGTTGTCCGAGCAGAGAAACAAACCCTATTCTCCAGCTAGCAACCCAACTACTGGGCTAACCTGCTTCTGTACAGCTGAATATAAAACAAGAGTGTCAGGTTCCGGGTCTCCCTGACTCCCAGTTCTGGCTCTTGCTCCCTTTCCTCAACTTCAGTGATGAGCCGTAAGCTCTCTGAGGCTGGATTCCCTGGCTCTCATGCTGAGTATTAGTCTCCTTGGTATCGGAGAACGGCTGAGAGGTTTCCCCCGCCTTGTTGCTACCCTGCTCTACCCCCCAGCTTGCGCTGTCTCCATTCCTTCAGTCTCCCTGTGCCCCCTGACCCCCATGCCCATGACATCTTGCTTCACCCCCAACCACTGCATCCCAACATAAATCTACCTTTCCTTTACCCACCCTTTCATCTTCTTTCTTGCTGTGTCCCTAGGGTACAGTTAGGGGTACTCTGGCTTATGTTCCCCTTTAGTCGTGGGGTTCTATGGTTTGGTCCTTGTGTCTTTTTGTCTGTCCGCATCAGCCTACCCACCTTCTCCCTCCTTCCCTTGCTACTGCTGGTGTGCCAGTTGCCCCTCTAACTAGGAAGGAAGGTTGCAAGCCCAGCATAAGCCTAAAACAGGGCCCCTACTCTTGTCACCCCGAAGGAGAAACCTTCCATCGCAGGACGGGTAGCTTTTCACCAGGTGGAAGTGTTCCTTGATCGACAAGCGGACTTCTCCGAACCTACTCCCACCATGTGGACTGGGTACTTGCAAGTCAAGGCCCACCTAGCCTCGAAGGCTTTGGAATTGGAGGTGGGCACAGTCCAGACTTCAACCCTCCCTTCTCAGGCTCCAGAAACTGATCGATACGCTTCCCTGCGGGCGTCTTTGGAGCAGCTAACGACGCGGGCTGAGACGTTGCAGCACTCAACCACAAATGTGATGACCAAAGACTGTACAGCCCTACTTCCCACCTTGGAGGCAACAACCACCCAAGTTGAGACTGTACAGCCCTTGACTCAGCTCTAGTATCCTCTGGGTCATCGCCAGATTCTGTTCATGGCTACCCGGTGGCGGACCTTGCCCAGCCATCATCTGATGCTGCCCTGTTGATCCAGGCACATTCAGTCCAGGCTCCACGTACTAAGACGCAGGCAGCGACATCACAGGCAAAGACACATTCACCCAGCACTGCCCAGCTGTCACCACTCGGGCCTCCTTCCCTAGGGCCTCATTCTCAAACTCTTATACCCAGTCACCAGGGCCAGCTATGCCCAGAGCTAGCCAGCTAACCTCATGCAGGAGGTCATCAGCGACTCCGATGTTTAAGGTCATGTGGGTGCTAGTACACTGCCTTGCTGGACAAACCTTGGCATCTGGGGCTAGTTGTTCTTCATCCCTGTTGACCACCACCCTATCTCCTACTGTGGGGACCCAATCTCCTGGATTAGCGACGCATCCGTTTCATGGATCCGACTCCTGCCTGATGTTGCCAATACCAACAGCTCCTGCTGCTACAAGGCCTTCCACTCTCAACAGGCTGCCTGGCTGTGCCCTGTAGGGATGGGCAAACAGAACTGAGTTTGGAAATTCGGTTTGGTTCAGAAAATCGAGTTCGGTTCGGACGTTCGGTTCAGTCGACCGAACCGGTCGAGTTCGGTCCGAACTCCAAACTTTCGAACTGTGTTCGCCCATCCCTAGTGCCCTGAGGTTGATTGAGTCAGAATCACACCTTCTTACTGAGGACATTTCAGCCCCAGAGACAGCTGCCCTGCCTCCGCCGGCAACCTGAGAGTCTAGTCCTCTGACACAACTCATGCCTTGTCCTGCTTATTGTTTTCTGCCTTCTGTCTCTTCTGTGCCTTGTCCTACCTGTTTTGTTCCACCGTCTCCTCATCCTATGTCTCATCCAGTTTGCCCAGTGTCCTTTGCCCAACCTCTCTTGCCCCTTGTCCTGCCTACATTGTGCCTACTCCAAAGTACCTGCTCTGACTTCCAGGCTGCCTTGTCCCTGGTTCAGGCTGTTCTGTGCCCCTTCCAGTCTGTTCTGTGCTTTGTCTAATCTTTTGCCATGTTTGTCTCCTTGTCCTGTTGTTAAAGTCCTGTCTTGCTTGCCTGCTTCTTGCTCATTCTAGTCTCAGTCTCTTGTCTGTTTAGTCCTGCTTCTCTAGTTCTTCTGTCTGCCTAGTCTTCTCATGTCCTGCTTGTCCAAGTCTTACTTGTCCTGTCCTTGTCTAAGGTGTCCGTTTCATGTCTGTCTAGGCTTCTGTCTAGCTCCAGCTTGTGTGTTTCCTTACTCCAAGTCTCCTAGTATTCCTTATTTCTTGCTCTGCTTCTAGTCTCCTTGCCCAAGTCCAGTTCCTGATTTTGTTCGCTGTGTAGCTCTAGTCCTGTGTCCTAGCTGAGTCCCCAGTCTTGTATGCGTCTTGTTTTCTAGTCCCTTGTGCCTCACCTATCCTTTGAGTCTCTGCCATTGTTGAGTTCTGGTCTTGTCTTCAGTCTGGTCCCTGCACCTAGCTCTTCGTGTGGCGTCCCTAGTCCGGTACCTCGCCTCGTCCTCATCCAACTTGCCCTGTCTCATTCGTCCAGTCCTGCTGCCTGGTCTTCTGCCCCATTCCTTGTCTAGTCTCTTGTCCTAAGTGTCTAAATTCCCTGTCTTGCTCATTTGTTTAGTCTTGTGCCCCGGTCTCCTGCCTTGCCTCATGTCTTGTCCTGTGTTTGACCTGGTGCCCCAATTCAGTCTCGTGTTCACTGCTTTGTCCTGTCTCTTGTCTCGTCTCTTATTCATGTTCTTGTAATGTCTACCATTTCATCCTTTCTCTTCTCCTGTTCCCGTCCCTGTGTACTTGTGTCCCTACCTGGTTTTCATTGTGGCCAGTATCTCCCTGTGCTCTCTATGTGCCAAAGGGGGTTGGTGGCACCTGGAGGGGGTGGGGAGATAGCATCAGGTCTCAGGTTTTGAACCCCCTGGTCCTGGGGGCTTTGGAGTGCTGCCTTGGCTGCCAGCACCCCCCCTTCGGACTTGAGCTCAGTCTTGTTTCCTCCTCCCTGAGCCACACCCTTCCCCAGCTGTGTCCCATTGCCCCAAGTCCTGCTTCCCAACTTCCAGATTGGCTACCAGTCAAGACTTAAGCCTGCTGGTAGCCAGAGGAAGTTGGGTGGAGCAACTGCTCTCTTCCACACTCTGTGGCTGCCCTCATTCCCTCCCTGTGTGTGTTTGATTCCATTGTGTTATAACCCCGCTCTAGCTCCTTGTGTGTAGTCTTGTTCTGCGCTTGTGTCCTGTCTGTGTGTGTTATATGTATTCCCACGTTGGTCCCAGCCCTTGTGCTTTCCCCCCTTCTGGCCTTAGTCATGTTCCCTACCTCTGATCCCTTGTATCCCTTAGTTCCCAGGCTTCCTGTTTGCCTTGTAATTCCCTAGCCCTTTTGAGTCCCTTGCTTCATGTTTGGTTGTCCCTTCATAGAGCCCCAGTTCTCTGCTAGAGTCTGTGCTTCCTTGTTTCCTGATCCCCCAGCTCTCTGATCTTTGTCCTCATTCTCTGGTTCCCTGATTCCCAGTGTTCCCCTGCTTTCTGATCCCCTAGCTCCCTGACTCCCAGTTCTGTCTCTTGCTCCCTTTCCTCAATCTCAATGATGAGCTGTAGGGGTGTGCATGTCATTTATGTTTTGTCGTTTTAATTTTCATTATTGCAATAACGAAAACAACAACCGATAACGACAACGATAATGAAAACAACAATTCTGTTATAATTGTTATTATTAGTGCTGTGGCAGTTGGGTTTTGGAGGGAAAATGTGGAGAGGAGAGGGGAGGAGGGAGCAGACATCTCGGAGCCCTAAACAGGGTTGAACTCCTGAACTGTGGCTGTTTTGGGAGGGGTGAACAGCTCAGCAATATCTGATGGATGTATCGCTGGCCAATGAGCAGCGCAAGCAGGCCCCAGCAGTCTCATGGCACTCTGTGATTGCTCAATGACTGCTGCCTCCCACAACCAATCAGGGGGGCTCTGGGGGAGGACACTGCAACATAATGGGAGGGCCAGGCTTTTTCTCTCTGTTCTGTGAGAGCTCTGCCTGTCAGGTTTTGTTTACACTACAGAATTGTGATGCTTGTACACAAAAATATCCTCCCTAGCCCTCATTCGATTATCAATACCTTTCCTTCCTCATACTCTACATTTTACCCTCTCCCTTTCTCTGCCCTTCTCCCCCCTGTACATTATATATAGATAGGTAGGATATATACTATCTATCTATATATGAATTAACTAAAGCAAAAAACTTGACAGTTTAAAAAGATACTTAAATGTACAATACTTTTCTTAAAATACACACAAAAACACAATTGAGTACAATTACAGTTCAAAACACCTTCCACTCCATACACTGCAACAAAACATAAACGCCAAAAAACATAGAAATTAATTCACGCTTAGAGCAATATTTAAT
>QEPC01003143.1:5000461-5013744 GCA_003113815.1 Sphenodon punctatus | reverse complement strand
GTTCCAGTGTTAGACACAGACACTTCTTCATAAAGATAAGAAGTAAGTTTATTGATTACATAAGCTAGATAGTTGATACAGAGTGGTTATTAGAAACCAAAGGTAAACATAATGCATTCCTAATCTATACTGTTATCTCACCCTATAAAAGTCCATAAGCTTCTGGTTTCTCAGTCATAAAGGTAGAATGACTGGGCGCTGGCTTCTTAGTTGGTAAAAAGCAAAATCATGTCTCTCTGCTCATGTTTCTTCAGCCTAACTGCTGCTAATGGCAGGCAGGCTTTCACATGTAGATTAGCTCTCAAGATGGCTTTAGGAATGAAGAGCCCCCAGTTGACTCACTGGCCACTTTATATAGTTTCCCCCTTCTTTGTCTCTCTCTGTTCTCACCTTTGGGGAATCGTGGGGTCGGTCACGTACCAACCCAGGCAAACACAAAGGCCCATCCAAATGTTAACAGGGTTGTCTGGCGAGCTTTTCAATACACATCTTGTTATCTCTTTGTATTTCCTGTAGCCTGGTGCCAGAGCCTTAATTTGAGTTCTACAGCTCTCACTGAAACCTTACATACGTGTGGACCCTTTGGCATTACATATTCACCAGACTTGTAGTCTACATGTATTCCCGTGTTACACGTGTGTGACCCTATGTTCCTCCATGACAGAAAGTCAGGCTAGAAAATTAAAGGAAGAAAGAAACACCTTTTGCCATTCTGTCCTAGAGGCCAAGTTTTGTCTTAAATATTTATTTTATTTTATTATTTTAACAATTTGTATCCCGCCCCTCCTGAAACCAGCTCGGGGCGGCTAACAATCTTAAATTATAAAATACAATCTTAAAAATATTATAAAATACTCATAAAAACAGAACAATTAAAACACGGCTAGGGAACAATAAAACAAATAATACAATAAATAAGGGTGGAGGGGGATAAACCCCCCTAAATAAATAAATAAAATTATTAAATTAAAACGTTTCCTTGTTTTTAACAAGATTCTGCTTCCTCATTTTGCTGCATGAATGAGAGAAAAGTCAATCACACCTTTAAAAGAACAGGAAAAACAACCATTTTTTTCTTTTCTCCAGACTTTGATTCCGGTAGATTCCCCCACCTGACCCACCCTCTGTCCGACAGTCCTTCGGTGAATTCGGGAGGGCAGCGGTGTGGCTGTTCGTTCATGCTGTGTAGGCTGGCACTGACACTGGATTTGCCAATAAACCACCTTCTGACGGTTTCCAGTCCATTTCTACTCATGTATTTTTTCGTTTTCTTTCAAAATTTCCAATCCAAATGTGGCAAGGGGCACAAGGAGAAAGACGCCCTGGTGTAGGAGGCTATAATTTCACGTGGAACTGTTTCCTCATGCCAGGGAAACTGGAACAGATGATGTGGTTGTTTGTTTGTTTGTTTTTAAATTTAATTTTATATATATATATATATATATATGGATTACACTTTTATGGAGCAAGGGCTATTTTCACTGTGTATTTCAGGCATCAGGGCTTGTTTATCAGCATGAAATAAATGCAATCAACCCCTCTAATGCTTATAGTTCCCAATTGCTAATGTAGAACCATAGAACTGTAGGTGACTTCAAGGATCATCTAGTTCTAAGACTCTAGGACACATAGCCTCCAATATTTGATGAGGCGCAAACAGGCACGCTTCATGTCACCCTGAATTTGTATACATTTGCATGTGTTTATGAAAATTTGTAATAACTTACTGAATAACTTTGAGGCTGAGATGGAAGGGAGGGAAGGGGAGGATGCCTGTGTAAGAAGCTCAGTCCATACAAATCAGACCCATGGTTCAAGTCAAAACCCAGCTTATTAAAACATCAACATTTTCAAATAGATGCACTGATTTTGGTCACTCAGTGCACTCTGATCACGCAGAGGATCCCAGATTGAACCAGTGACAGTCCCTTCAGAAAACTAAAGATTCATCTCTCCCAAACACACTTGTACTAAATTAAAAAACAAACAAACAAACAAAAACTTTTTTAGTTTTCATCTTAATCCCAGGCACCTCCTGCCGGGGTGTTACCTTTCTTTGTGCTTTGAAAGTCCTGCTTGTTAAAGTGAGAAAAGGTGCTCCACCCCTGCTGCCCCCAGCAATGATTAAATAATAGGAATGGGAGTCGTAGCGCTCTCTCCTGCTGTATTAATGAGGTGTTAACGACCTTCTTTGGGTGTTTTTACACAAGACACCCCCATTCACGGACACCTGGTCCCACTGTCCATGTGGGGGAGTGTTCACGTGAATTCAGTGGGTGGGGGTGAGCGCTCCCGTGACCCATGCACCACTCACCCTGTCCATGCATGGAGCACTCCGGGAAAAGCTGGAGTCCCCTGTGTGGGAACGGACTGGGCGGCGCATGGACAGGGCAGCAATCCGTGGGGGTTGCTTGTTTGAAGTGCTCCCCCACACGCGATGCCCCCGCACCCATCCCCTGCACAGACTGGGGGGGGGAGCCCCTTCCTGTCCTGTGTCTACTGACCCCAGAACCAAGGTTATACTGCTGGGAGCCCGATGCAAGATGATAAAATCCGTTACTGTACGTGCAAACAGGTTCTGTTGGAGGGTATGCAAGCCAGGATGCCTTATGCCAGCAGTGGGGAATCTCCATCCCGCAGTCCACTTCTGGCACATGGCGCCCCTCCAAACAAACCCCTGAAGCATTTCTTGCTTCAGTGTTTCTTGCCTGCACTCTGTCCATTTCCCAGAGTATTGGGAAAGGGGGAATACTGGGGAGCCTGACGGGAGAGGCACTGGCACAGAGCACTTCATGCTGGTGCTTTGCCCCCACCGAATGTCCCCAGTGAGCTCTGCAGGGGGTGGAGTCACAACCAGGCGTGGCCACGGGCGTGTCTTGTCTCCGCCCCTACACCTAAAGCATCACAGAGAGGTCCCACTTGCCATTCTCAATCATTCTCCACTTGCTCTCCAGAGTCCAATTCAGCTCCTGTTGACATCTGGCTTCTGTTGAGTTTGGCCAGCAGGCAGCACACAAAAAAGATGCACCTCTTCAGGAGCACCTCCTGCTAGCCAGTCTAGGAAAGGCAGGTTTTTTTTGCTAAGATACAGGACATATTTGTGGGACTGCAAGGAGGTCAGAATAATAGAGCTCATAGAGACTGGAACGGATGCACAGGACCCTAAGGATTCTGCTGTTCTGGGCACAATGAAATTTGCCACTTCCCTAAACAAGTTCCAACTTGGGGCTTGTACTGACCACAGGAGTCTTCTCTTTTTCTACCCTGATCAGCTGATCAGCGGGAAGTAGGAATCCTGGGGGTGACCCAAGGCCCTGGTGATCTCAGGCACCCTAAGAAGCTCCAGGAGCCATTTGGCCACTATCCTAGTGCAAGCAAGCCCACTACTTGCAGAGTTGTGTCAGAACTTGCAGACTTACCCTAACTGAAGAGCTGGCCAGTTTCTCCAACGTAAGCAGTTCTGAGCAATCAGGCAGCCCAGCTGGGCTGTTGTAGGGGCAGGGAGTGGCCAGTAACTGATTGGCTGAGCGCCTTTAGCATGTTGCTATTTAGTAGGGATAGGAATTTCTGTTTTGGGTAGAACTAAAATCGCCCGGACATGGCCATTTCGAATTAATCAAAAATTTCAGATTTTTTTTTGGTCACTGCGTTTCAGTTCTTTTACATTGATTTTGCTTCAGGTTTTTTCGCACTGGGCCGGTTTCGGTGTTTTTTTCGTTGCGGCTTGTTCCCGTTGACTTCAATGGTAGAAAAAGATCCGAAACCCCAAAGTCCGAAACCCAAATGAGATCCCAAATTCATAAAGAACCAAAATTGAAAAATCCCAAACTGAAATTCTCCCTGGAGTCCCCTCCGTGCTAATTAGGACTGAGCAGATCGGGGGATCTGAGCTATCGTTAGTGAGAGATGCTCAACACTCGGGCGGGAGCAGTGAGATCTTGCATTCCAGGTTTTGCCTCCCCCACCCTGCTATGATCATCTCCTCGTCTCTCACCCTCACTACTTTCATGACTCCTCTACGCCCACCCTCAATTCACAGAAGAATTAACTTCCGAGCAAATCGCTCGGTTTTTTTAGATCGTGGTTGGCGGTTTTTCTTCTTCCTTTTCCTTAACCCAACCCCAGCTTCTCAGCCCACAAAGGCACAGATCAGGGATGGCAAAGAGGTAGATCACAATCTACAGGTAGAGCACAAGCTTGGGGATTGGGGGTGGGCACAAATCCTGTCCTGTTTGCAGCACAGCAGGGTGGAAACTGTGTAGAAGCGCAGGAAGCAGAAGCACCTGTAGCACGGACAGAATAAACACCGACCGGCAGCACAAGGCAGGCAACGCAGCCTCCAGGGCTCAGGGGGCAACAAGCAGAGGAGAGGTGCCGTGGTGGTGTGAGGACAAGGTGATCAGAGTGGAGAATGATGGCAGTCCGGTGCCAGCCTCAAGAGGAATTTGAGAGCAGCGAGGGTGATGGGAGCAGCGGGGCGGAGGTGTTGTGTGAGGGCAGGAGATCCGAGGGGGTCCGTGTGAGGGCAGGGAGGATGTGTGGGGGAAGAGGATCTGGGGCGTCAGTGTGGGGGCAAGGAGGCTGGGTGTGTGTGTGTGTGTGTGACTGTGTGAGGGCTGGGTGGGAGCAGGGAGAATGTGGGAGGTCAGGGGGTTCTGGGAGGTCAGTGTAAGGTGACTGTTTACTGCAATAATGATGCTGGGACTGCCACCTTCAGGGACTGGGGGGTCTCGTTGCCAGGAAGAGCAGTGCTATTATTATTATTTTTATTATTTTATTATTTTATTTATTTATTATTTATTATTATTTTATTTTATTTTATTATTATTATTATTAGAAAGCATTTATATAGTGACAGCAATGTACCTAGCACTTTACAAATTAATTGAGTAGACACGGTCCCTGCCTTAGGGCTTACAATCTGAGATGTGGGGGAGACGAAGGAAGGGGAATAGAGGGAGAGACAAGGAGTGTAACATTCACGAGGATACGAGGTCCCAGGTGCACGTGCTTGGCTTGGTTACATCGAGAATGATGGCTGTTTGGTCCATGTGGTGAGGAAATGAGTACACAGACCTCAGGTAACAGATTGTACTGGATGGAGGGTGTCAGCAGGAGTTAGATGAGGGGAGCGAGGACGGAGTTGGGGAGGGCAGAGCGGAAGAGGTGGGTCTTGAGGAGGGATTTGATGGTACGAAGGGAGGGAGTTCCAGGCGTGGGGGGCAGCTAGGGAGACGGGACGAAGGCAGTTAAGGGAGCAGGGGAGGCATGGGAGGGTGAGAGAGGGGACAGAGGAGGAGTGGAGTTCATGGACTGGAGTACGGAGGGAAATTAGTGCAGAGAAGTAGGGGGCAAGGTTGTGAAGAGCTTTATAGGTGAAGACTAGGAGCGTGTGCAGGATTCGTCCAGGAAGGGGGAACCAGTGAAAAGAGGAGAGGAGGGGCTGCACATGGTCGAAGCAATGGGCGAGGTGGATGACCCTGACAGCAGAGTTTTGGAAAGAGATAAGGGGAGAAAGATGAGAACGGGGGAGGCCAGTGAGAAGGAGGTTACAGTAATCGAGGCGAGAGATGACCAGGGCGTGAACAAGGGTTTGGCAGAGGAGACAGCGAGAAAAGGGTGAATCATAGCAGTGTTATATAGGGAGAAGTGACAGGATTTGGCAACAGAGTCGATGTAGGGTTTAAAAGAAAGGGGTGAGTCAAAGATGAAGCCTAAGCTATGGGCTTGGGGGATGGGAAGGATGGTGACCCCACTGATGAGGATCGACAGGGAAGAAGGAGAGGAAGGATGAGGGGGGAAGATAATGAGTTCAGTTTTAGCCATGTTGAGTTTGAGTTGACGTTGAGACATCCAGGTAGAGATGTCAGAGAGACAGCTCATGAGGCGAACTTGGAAAGATGGAAAGAGAGAGGGAGTAGAGAGATAGAGTTGAGTGTCATCAGTGTAGAGGTGATATTGGAAGTCATGAGAGGTAATGAGTTTGCCTAGGGACAGGGTATAGATAGAGAAGAGGAGAGGGCCAAGGACAGAGCCTTGGGGAACACCAACCGAGAGGGGAGGGGAGGAGGAGGTGAAGTTGGCAAGAGACACATTGAAGGAGCGGTCAGAGAGGTAGGAGGAGAACCAGTCAAGAACCAGCTGCTTCACAGCGCAGATTCCCCATCTCAATTTCAAGCTAGGAAGTCTTGAAATTGACAGGGGAAAAAAATCCTTGCCAGGGAGTGCAGCAGCACTGGTTAGAGCCAAGTCAAGAAGCACTCATCTTCCTTCCTCCCTGGGGCCCCCCCAAACAGCTGATGGGCAGGCAGCCTGGGGCGTGCACCTCTCCCACCACCCCAACAGATGACTGGCGGCAGTGGCAGCTTCCTCTGGGGGTTTGACCCAGCTGTCATAGCTTCTGTCCGTGTGATGGGCTTCCTATGGCAGAACAAGAGTGTGGGAACAGTGGCTCCCCTGCCTGTGGAACCCACTTGTGGGTCTGCCCATTTGAAGGGTTTCTACTGCTGCACTGCCTGCCATGCAGTGGCATGGCCTACCCACGGATTTTCCATGCTTTTCCTCTGTCTCTAATAGATCACAGTGTGTGGAGAGGGACCAGCCCGTCAGGGACTACTTCTGTGAAGGAGAGCAGGACTGGGAGCCCAGGGAGTGTCTCTGAGGAGGAGACAGGCTAGAAAAGCACAGCCAGTGCCACAGGGGAGGATGCTTCTAATAGAAAGTTCTCCTCTTCACTGTTGAGTCCACTTTCTGTGATGCCTTAGAGCTGGGAGTCAATGGGAGGGGTCCCAGCCTGGATCACCAAAGTCAGGAGGAGGGGTCTTGGTAGATCACCATATATTGGTGCCTGGATCAAGTGGCTCACATGACCCATAAGTCCAGCCACCCCTGGTCCAGATAATCCTGAGCAAAAGACCTACTCAAGCAAAGTAGTCCTGGAGGCACTGAATGAGGTGGGCAGGGCCCCAATTCTCCCATGGAATTTTTAAAAAAATTCCACAGGAGTATGGGAGGCTTGAGGCCTGATTCTGCGCCTCACCACACAGGCTTCCCCAACTTCCCAGATGCAGTGCAGGGCCAGTTTCCCCTCCCCCACAGGCTGCATTGGGTGGGAGGGGCTGCCAGGGCTCGCCTCCCCCCTGCCCCCTTCACAGCCTGGCAAATGAAATAAAGAGACCTAGTGACAGGAGCATCCGCAGCGGCAGCTCCTCAGAGTTCTTCAGCCACTCCTTCTGACTGCTTCCTGGCCCCTTCCAACAGGGCCTCCCAAAACGACGCAGCTGGATGTCATCATCTGGCTGCGCTGCTCTGGGAGACCCTGTTGGGAGAGGCCAGGAAGCAGCCAGAAGGAGCAGCTGAAGAGTGCTGAAAAAAGCAGATGCTGCCCCACCACTGCTAGGTCTGTTCTTTTGCCAGGTTGGGGGGAGGCAAGCCTGGGCAGCCCCTCCCCCCCAACTCAGCCTATGGGGCGGGGAGGGGAAGCCCTGAGGGTTTTTTCATCCCCCTCCTCCCATGGAATCTCCTGCCCCATGTCTCCTCAGCACAGGCTGGAAATTCTGTGTTGGGAGAAGTGGGGAAGAAGATTCCGTGGGGGGAGGGGGATTCTGTGGGAAATCTGTGAATTGCAAGCCTGCATTTGGCTTCGGGCCCTGGAGGTGGGATTGATGCTTGCATTGGGAATAAATTTTCTTACAACCTCCCTCTCTGGTTTCATCATTCCTTTTTTAATTTACTTTTTAAGGCTGTTTGCACAAATGACACAGAACGGACTGGCCAACAGGAGGAAGCCAGAACTCATAAAAGATAGAGTAAAGACCAAACTATAGCGTCATTACATTCCTTTCACAATGGCACCAGAACCACGTACGAGCAATTTTTAAATACCATTTAGGCCACAGTTCAAACCATGTTCTCCAATGTAGTCCCATTCAAGTTAGTCAGATTTTGAATATTTCCACATACACAGGCTGGAAACCCAGGGTAACTTTTTTTAGGGGTGAATTGAACTTTCTGCCTGCCCCAATTTCTCCTGCTCTGAAATAATAATAAATAATTATTTTTTTAAAAAAACCACAATTGCACCGGCACAAAATGTCAGCTGACCATACTCAAAATGGATGTGAGGAATGGCCATTTGGCACATGTGGAAATGGTGGTTTGTGGGGGCGGTGGGGGCAAGGGTTTGGTCAGGATTTCAATCAGAACTGTTTCCAGTTGGAATTCCAATAGAACAAAACATTGCTGTTCTGGGGAACCTCCAAAAAGGCCCCCATGAACGATCTCTGGGGTTGCATGGGCACATGGGGAATGAGGCGATCCCGCAGATAGGCAGGGTCCAGGCCATGAAGGACTTTAAAGGTCAAAACCAGCACCTTGAACCTAGCTTTATAGGCAGCCAGTGCAGAGCCCAGAGCACAGGTGTCATGTGCTCCCTGCGGCCTTCCCCAGTAAAGAGACGGGTCGCGGCATTCTGCACCAGCTGCAGCCTCCGGACCAGCTTCTCAGGCAGCCCCATGTAGAGCGCGTTGCAGTAATCCAGCCTCAAGGTGATGAAGGCATGGATGACAGTGGCGAGGTCAGAGTCTGACAGATACGGCCAAAGCCACCAGACAAGATGTAACTGCTGAAACGCACTCCCCGCCATGGCCACAACCTGAGATTCCAGGCTGAGCCGTGAATTGAGGAGCACACCCAGACTCCATACCTGTGGGACCATGGGAGGGTGACACCCCCCCACAAGCCCCCACAGCCGACAGTCACTGGGAAGATAAAGAGACTGCATGGCCTGGGTCGATGAAAAAAGAGAGGTAGAGCTGAGTGTCATCAGCATACTGATGACACCGCATGCCCTGAAACACTCTCATGATCTCCCCTAATGGCTGCATATAGATGTTAAACAAGAAGGGGGACAGAATGGCACCCTGCGGGACTTCACACGTGAGGTCTCGGGGGGAAGACGTACACTCCCCCAAGACCACCCAGTGAGTTCTCCCGGCCAGGAATGAATGAAACCAGTCCAAGACCATCCCGTCAATCCTGGCACGGTCCCGCAGGTGAGTCACCAACACCTCATGATCGACTGTGTCGAACACAGCTGAAAGGTCTAGCAGGATCAGTAAGATCTGACAACCCTGGCCCAACGCCAGACAGAGATCGTCAACCAAGGCCACCAAGGCCACCAATGCAGTCTCCGTACCATGCCCAGGCCGAAACACGGACTGAGAGGGGTCAAGGAAACCAGTGCGGTCCAGATGTTATTGGAGCTGCCGTGCCACAGTTCCCTAAAAAGGGAAGGTTAGAGACCGGCCGATAACTGGCAGGAGCATCAGCATCAAGAGATGGTTTCTTGAGCAGGGGCCTAACCACAGCCTCCTTCAGGCATTCAGGCACCCTGCCTTTCCGAAGGGAGGCACTAACCACCCCAGCCAGCAACAGCCATAACGTCTCCTGGCTGGCTTTCACCAGCCAGGATGGGCTTGTTCACAAGTGGTGGCACGAACAGATCCCAACAAGGACTCCACATCGGCAGGCGCCACCATCAGAAACCAATCCCACAAAACAGGACAGGATGGGGCATCCATAGCCCCAAGATGATCCTCTGCAATAACTGTGGAACCGAAATCATGGCGGATGCGAGTGATCTTATCTACAAAGTACTCAATGAACTGGTCACAGCGGTCACTGGATTGCTCCAGGTCCAGGCCCGACTGACCAAACCTTTCACCACCCAGAAAGGCTCCGCTGGATGTGACTTTGCAGATGCAATAAGGGCAGCAAAGAACTGCTTCTTTGCTGCCGGCACCGCCACAGCATAGGCCTTTAAACTGCTCTTGTGCTGTGATTGATCATACTCATCATGAGTCCGTCACCACCGTCTCTCCAACCCCCTGCTCTCCCGCTTCAAGCACCGCAGGCCCTCTATAAACCAAGGAGACCTGCGGGAGACTCGGCAGGGCAGCGGACGCCTGGGAGCCACTCTGTCAATAGTCTCAGCCAAGAAGATGTTCCAGAAGGCTATGAGATCATCGACCGAGCGGGTGTCAAGGTCCAGGGGAAACTCCCCCAGAGCATTCCGGAACCGATCCGGTTCCATAAGTCTCCGGGGGCGGACCGATCTAATAAGTCCTGCACCCCGTTGGGGGCTGACATGTGACAGGATGCACCCCTTGCCTTGTCCCCTACCTTAATCCTGGTTCCCCCTGCCTTTTGTCTTTGTTTCTTCCTTTCCCAGCTCCGCCTTTTTTTAAACTTCCTGTCTTGCTCTTATTTTCAGTTTCAGCCCTTGCTCCCAGTCCTGTCTCTTCTCTAGTCCTTGCCCCTTGTTCTCTCCTCCCCTGTCCCTGCGCCCCAAACCTTACATCCACCCAAACCTGAACGCCCATCTCCTGCGACCCTCCTGTATTACATGAACTATGAATGTTGGGGAAGTTTTGCACAGGACCCTAGTTCATCTCAGATAAATAAATTCATGTTTGATTATTTCTCGCTAATTCAGAAAACCAGGAAAACAATGCTTTTAAAATTGCTTTTTAAGATTACTTTTAAAAAGATTACACTCTCCAACACTGCTCTTAAACTTGCTTTTTAAAATTGCCTTTTAACATTGCTTTTTAAAAGCTTAGACTTCTCAACGTTGCTTTTACAAAGCTTGCACTCTTCGACACTGCTTCTAAAACTGCTTTTTAGCATCGCTTTTTAACATTGCTTTTAAAAAGCTTACACTTTTTAACACTGCTAACTGGCCACACCTCGTATAACCTGGAGTTCATCCTGAATCGGTTCCTTTAAACAATGAGTCTCCTGACATTCCAAAGAGCTATCTCCGCTGTTCAGTCTTGGCAGATGCGCCGCACCTCCATGCTTTGCTATATAATGTATAGCTCTCAAGAAATCCTCCACCCTAAATCACAGCAACCCTCCACTCTTGCGTTGCGTAAGAGGGATTAGCTCTGGACATCGTGCAACCCAAGCCAGTGGAGATGATAACACAAAGATGCAGCGTGTTGGCTAGGAACACAATGTTCCTGTCTTTCAGTCAAGGTGGATATTGTTACTGTGATGATTTAATAACTCAGGGCATAGTCAGAGGATCTGTGATGCATCTCCAGGATAAGGTCAAGAAGCAAAAATGGCGATCACCCTTCACCCTATCATTATGTGGAGGCAACATCTTCTGGTCTCCATATTTTCTCCTGCTTTGGGGGCTCTTGGAACTGGTTTACCTGAGAGGCCAAGCTGGAAGCCGAAGAGTTAAGAGTGGGGTAGGGTTACCACCATCCTTTGGGAGGAACCTGGAGCGGTAGGACAGCACTGGAGGAAATGAGGCAAAGGACGGTCACACTTCTTTCTGAAGTAACCCAACCCCTTACAGAGCACCGTGATACCACGTTGCTCCACAAGGGGCAGTGCTGAATTAGAAAGGGGGCAGGGCCAAGTGGCTGCCACGCCTCTTTCTGACTTAACCTACAAAGCCCTACACAGCTTGGTCCACAGATATCTGAGAGACTGCCTCTTCTCCTGTGTCCCGTCACGGCCTCTGAGGTCAGCCAGGGGTACCCTCTTGGGAGTGCCAACTGCCCGTGAAGTTGCTACAACAAGGGTGCGCAGGGGGGCATTCTTGGTTGCTGGCCCACAATTATGGAATTCCCTTTGCTTGGAGGTCTGTCTAAGCCAGAGCCTGCTCATCTTCTGGAGGAGATGTAAGACCTTTTCGTTTGACCAGGCATTTGGCAGGAAGGAATACAGTAATGTGGAATTGAGTAGAGGGGTTTGAGGAGAAGGATTGTTGGGCGGCAGGTGGGGATAAGGGGTGGGGTGGGATGATGGAATTTCAAGGGGTTTTAATGTATTTTATTGTACCTTATATTTTTGATTTTCTAATGTTGATGTTCTAAGCCACCCTGATAAACAAACAAAATTAACACACATGAACCAACTCTTGGAATACATCACAATGTCACAATGTTACACCATGATGTCACGACGCTCTGCCGTGGGCTGGGCCAGATTGGAAAGGGGCAGGGAAGTCCCTATGGCCTAACCTCCCTGCATGCACAAATTTCTAGGGGTGTGCATGTTGTTTTTGTTATATCAATAGCGAAAACAAATGTTGTCATTTTTGTTATCGTTATTGCAATAACAAAAATGACAAAATAATAACAAAATC
Organism: Sphenodon punctatus; assembly: GCA_003113815.1. Classification (NCBI taxonomy): domain Eukaryota; kingdom Metazoa; phylum Chordata; class Lepidosauria; order Sphenodontia; family Sphenodontidae; genus Sphenodon; species Sphenodon punctatus. The sequence continues at coordinate 5,001,578 of QEPC01003143.1, read as the reverse complement.
AATTATGATAACGAAAGCCATTATTGATTTCATTATTGTCCAGCAGCCTGGCAGGTGTTTTTTGGAGGGAAATATGGAGAGGGGAGGAGGGAGCAGGCATCTCGGAGCCAGAAACAGTGTTGAACTCTTGAACTGGACCTGTGATAGGAGAGGAAGGACCTGATGGATTTAATTGCTGGCCAATGAGCAGCGCAAGCAGGTCCCAGGCAGTTGAATGGCATTCCCTGATTGCTCAATGCCTCTTGCCTCCCAGAACCAATCAGGGGAGCTCTGGAGGAGGACACTGCAACCTAGGGCTGAAGCAGCAGCAGCTGTTACCGCACCGCCATTCCATTCCGAGAACTCGGCACTTAATGTGTCTTGCTGCCGAATTCCCCTCGATATTTCAGTGATTCCACATTACTTGCTGCCAGCATCTGCACATGCGGCATGTCTGCAGTTTGTGAACACAAGCAGTTTTATTCTGCCTTCCGCCACTGAGCATGAGTCACTGACGCACCGTGATGCTGAATAGATCATTGAATGAATGAATTTAGGGTGACTCTGACTACCTGCTTCAGAGTCTGCTGCAGGGGCGTAGCCACCATGGCGTGGGGGCGCATTTGCACTCATGCCCTACCCTGGGAGGCGGCCGGCAGCAATCAGGGTCAGCCCCAGTCATTATGCGGCATCTGCAGGAGCCGGGAGCCCTGCTCATGAGTCCCGGAGCAGTCTCTCTTGCACCGCCAGCACCACCTTTTTAAACAGCTCAGTTGTAGCCCCGCAGCGCTGCTACATGGATGGGGGAAGAGTCCCCCCCCTTCCTTTGCAGTGAATGTTGCTGCCTTGTAAACAAAGTTCTTCTTCGAGGGGCTCCTTCCATTCTCACAAATGAGAGAGTACCAAGCATAGAAAGAGGCGCTCGCTCACTGCTGCTGGGGCCGGGGATCCCTGCTCTCTAAGAGGGACAGAGACTAGTGCACTAGAGGGGACAAAAAACAGGGCAGCACCCAGAGTTGAGCTTTGAGAGAGGAATCTTTGTTATCCCTCCTTGCGCACTAGTCACTGTCTCTGTCCCACTTAGAGTGCAGGGATTCCCCAGCAGCAGTGAGCGAGCGCCTGGCTCCTGATGCTGATC
>QEPC01003143.1:4983026-5000248 GCA_003113815.1 Sphenodon punctatus | reverse complement strand
TAACAGAGACAGCACTGAACAACCAACCCTCCCCCAGCTGAATGGACCCCCCAGAGCAGACTGCCCCCTGCCTGCTGCTCCCCTCCCAGGCTGTAGATCCAACCTGCATGGAGTGTCATTTTGTTAGAAAACCCCACCACCGCCTCTTTTTAGGCTTGGTACGCTCCCATTTGTGAGAATGGGAGGAGCCACTCGAAGGAGAACAGAAGGTTGCTGCCTTGTAAACAAGGTACTTCGAGATGGCTCCAACATTCTCACAAGCACCCACCCTTCCGAACCCGCATGGAATTTTCTTCCTAATTGCTTAGGGTTGGAAGGAACTGTGTTGGGTTTAGGTACCTTATATAGGGTGGGGGCGTGTGAATGTCACATGTTTGGTTTTTTTAAGCTAGTGAGCTTGGTTTATGCTGGTAAGAGAAGGGCGCGCAAGTGAGAATGGAAGGAGCAAACTTGCTGCTGCCGCATGAAATCTACAGTGGCGAAAATACCGCGGCAGCAACCGCGGAAAGCCGCGAGTGCAAGGTGAGAAAACGCTTCCTTCCTAACTGTGCTGCTTGGTGTGGAAGAGCACTTTCCACCAGTAAATGCTGCCGCAGTGGTACGGCATTTCAGCCCTACTGCAACCCTTTATACTGCAGGGCTGGACTGCTTGACTCTGGTTGTGTTAGCTATTGCTCTGTCAGGGTGCATTTGCAGAATCTGCTGGTGTTTGCACTAAAAATCCTCCCATATATGTCCCTACCACCTTACCTTGCCAATCCTTATTCCTTCCCCTTACATTTTACCTTTTTCCTTCCCCTGTCCCCTGTACACACATATATAGAGATAGATATATAGGTAGTATAGTGGATATACCTCTGAGTTTTTCCTTTCCCTTCCCTATCTGTCTCCTCCCCGTCCATATATTATATAGATAATCTAGATATTAGTTGTGTGTATATATTAGGGATGGGACTGAAAGTGGCCGATATTGGCTACTTTCAGTTAAAACCAAGAGATCAATTAATTGGGCCCTCTCGGATCCCAATTATAGGATCTTCCCATTGAAGTCAATGGGAAATCCTCCCCTTGACTTCAGTAGGAAGAGTCGGGGGGAAACCTCTGCCCATCCCCACCCTACTCTGGCCTCCGAGGGTGGGGTTGGGGATCCATTACCACTAACCCCCCCCCCATCCACCAGGGCCTGGCTTTACCCTACCTCCACCCACAAGGGCCCCTGTAAAATTACTTACTTTTGCTGGTCCAGAGCTCTGAGAAACGCTGCCGTATCAGCAGTGCACATGCGCAAAATGGCCACCGAGGTCATTCTGAGCACGTGCATCCCTAATCCAAAATGGTGCCAGCAGCGTTGATGCCATTTTGGAAGAGGGTAGTCGTTCTGCACATGTGTGGACACATAGGGCAGCGTTTCTCGGAGCTCCGGAACAGTGACCTAGAAGAGAAGAAGAACAGAAGAAGATTAGAAGAAAAAAGGCCCTGCTGTCCATTAGAGAAGTTGGCTCCACTGCCCGGACCTCCTCTGGTGCTGGCGGGAGCTGGCTCCACTGCCAGGTGGCCAGGCCTTCTCTGCCACCTCGCAGTGGAGAAGGTCCAGTGGTCTGACAGCGGAGTCAGCTCCCGCCAGCAGTGGAGGAGGCCCAGCCACCGATAGTGGAGCTGGCAGCTCAGCCGGTGGCCATGATGACTACCACCCTCCAAACACAGACCAGCAATGGCAAGTAACTTTACAGGGGGCCCGGGGTGGGTGGTTGGGTGGGCGGAGGTGGGATAAAGCCAGGCCCTGCTGGGATGGGGTGTTAGAGGTAATGGATCCCCACCCCTACCCTCCGAGGCCAGGACTGGGGTGTGGGGATGCCTGCTTTTTTTTCTTTCTCGGCTCCCCTGTGTCTTGGAGTCGGAGGGTGGTTCTCTTTCCCATTGACTTCAATGAGAAAAATAACCGACACCAATAAATCTGATACCGATATGATATCTGAGACACAGGGGACCCGAAACCAAAAGAAACTGAAACCAACAATTTGCCCTGAGTCCCACCCCTAATATATATAGATTAGATATTTAGATACTAGGCTGTTTTATTATATATATTAGGATTATATAGGATAGGAATGTTTTGTATTATACATAGGTTAGGTTTAGCTTAGATTCTGTATATATTATATATAAGAAGATAAGAACATAAGTAGTGCCATACTGAGTCAGACCAATGGTCCATCAAGCCCAGCATCCTGTACTCCGACAGTGGCCAATCTCGATTGCATGGGAGAAGACCCAACAGTCACACTGGGAAATCCATTCCCCATTGTTCACTCCCAGCTCCCAACAGCAAGAAGTTAATCCTGTAAACTACTTAGTTAATAGCCATTAGTGGACCTACTCTACAAGAATTTATCCAGTTCTTTTTTAAACCCAGCTATACTACTGGCCTTGACAACGTCCTCCGGTAACAAATTCCATAGGTTAATTATGTGTTGAGTGAAAAAAGTACTTCCTTTTATTTGTTTGAAATCTGCCAGCAGCTAGTTTCATGCAGTGTCCCCTAGTTCTAGTACTATCTGAGAGGGTAAATAACCGTTCTCCATCTACTTGTTCCACACCACTCAAAATTTTATAAAACTCTATCATGTCCCCTCTCAGTCTTCTCTTCTCTAAGCTGAAGAGACCCAGCTTGTCAAGTCTCTCTTTGTACGGAAGCCGTTCCATACCCTTAATCATTCTCGTTGCCTTCTCTGCAACTTTCCTAGTTCAGCTATGTCTTTTTTAAGATGGGGCGACCAGAACTACACACAATATTCCAGATGTGGTCGCACCATTGATTTGTATAGAGGCATTATGACATCCTCCGTTTTATTCTCTATCCCTTTACGAATAACTCCTAACATTCTGTTTGCTTTTTTCACTGCTGCTGCACACTGGGCTGAGGATTTCACTGTATTGTCCACAATCACTCCCAGATTCTTTTCCTGAGTGGTAATGCCTATTTTAGTACCCAGCTTTTGTGTACTCATAGTTTGGGTTATTTTTCCCAATGTGCATCACTTTGCACTTGTCCACATTAAATCTCATCAGCCATTTAGATGCCCAGGCATCTAGTCTCATAAGATTCTGTTGCAGTTCTTCACAGTCTGCTCGTGTTTTAACTACCATGAATAACTTGGTGTTGGCTGCAATACAGATCAATGGGGCACACCACTTTTTACATCTCTCCATTGTGAAAACTGGCCATTCAGTCCTACTCTTTGCTTCCTATCCTTTAACCAGTTACCAATTCATAGTAAGACACTACCTCCTATCCTATAACTTTTTAATTTTTTCAAGAGTCTTTTATGTGGGACCTTATCAAATGCTTTCTGGAAATCCAGGTACACTATATCCGCTGGGTCTCCCTTGTCCACATGCTTATTTACACCCTCAAAGAATTCCAACAGATTAGTGAGGCATGACTTACCTTTGCTAAATCCATTTTGACTCTTCCCCATTAAGCCATGTTTATCAACATGCCCAGCAATTCTGTTCTTAATGATAATTTCCACAATTTTTCCAGGCACAGATGTCAAGCTCACTGGTCTGTAGTTTCCAGGATCACCTCTGGATCCCCTGTTAAACATCGGGGTTACATTTGCCACCCTCCAGTCCTCAGGTACAGTGGCAGATTTTAGTGATCGGTTACAAATTACTAATAGGGATGTGCGAACAGAATGTGGTTCGGATGTTCAGATGTTTGGTTGTTCAGTTCGAAACCCGAGTTCAGGTTTGGTTGTTTGATTCGAAAATAGTGCTATCGATACTGATACCAAAATCAATTTTTTGGGGGTATTGGTATAATTTGGCCCTGAAACCACCCCTGGTCTCCATCCCTGGTGCCAGGAAGTCTGCTCCTCAGCTGCCTCCCACTTCCAGACACATTTTTCCAGCCCAAAATCACATTTTTCCTGCCCCCGAACTCATCCGAACTTTTCCAAACTGTTCAGCTGCTTGAACGTTCAATTCAGACGTTTGGTTTGGTCGTCTGAACAGGCCGAGTTCGGCCTGAACTCCGAACATACGAACCGCGTTCGCACATCCCTAATTACTACGAGTAGGTCTGCAATTTCCTATTTGAGTTCCTTCAGAACTCTGGGATGAATATCATCTGGTCCTGGTGATTTGTGAATTTGCTCTAGAACCTCCTCCAGATTCATGTTGATTTGTGACAGCTCTTCCAATTCATCACCTACAAAGTAAGGGTCAGGCGTGGGTATCTCCCCAACATCCTCTGCAGTGAAGACCCAAGCAAAGAACTCATTCAGCTTCTCTGCAATGTCCTTTTCCTCCCTAAGCACCCCTTTCACCCCCTGGTCATCTAACAGCCCAGCTGACTCTCTAGCAGGCTTCCTGTTGATGTACTTGAACAAGTTTTTATTATTAGTTTTAGCATCTTTAGCAAGTTGCTCCTCAAATTCTTTTGGCCGCCTGCCTTATTAACTTTTTACATCTGCCTTGGCAACGCTTATGCTCCTCCCTATTTACCTCATTGGGACTCTCTTTTCATTTTTTAAAGGATTCCCTTTTGGCTCCAATAGCCTCCTTCACCTCACCATTTAGCCACACAGGCAGATGTTTAGTCCTCTTCCTACCGTTTTTGATTTGTGGAATACATTTAATCTGAGCTTTCAAGAGTGTGTTTTTAAATAGTCTCCACGCTGCCTGTAGACATTTAATTCTTGCAACGCCTCCTTTAAGTTTCCCTCTAACTTGTTTCCTTATTTTTACATAGTTCCCCTCTCTAAAGTTATATGTTACCACAGTGGTTTTATTTGACATTTTCCCTCCTGTATGTATGTCAAATTTGATTATATTATGATCACTGTTGCCCAGCGGTTCCAGCACCATTACTGTTTATTATATTATATTATATTATATTATATTATAAATAATACTGTGTTTATACCAATACTAATGACGATACCAAAAACAAAATATTCATTTGAAATCGTTACCGATACCGATAACGACAAGGATAATGAAATACAATATTTTGTTATTAACAAAAACAAAAATGACGCATTGTAATAATGAAAACAATAACAAAAAACAGCATGGGGCCCTTGTGCACACTCCTACCAATTTCTACAGGTTTCAGCTGACCCACAAAAATTAGGGATTTATCCAAAGCCTGGGAAACTCTTGGTCAGACCTGGAGAGATGGCAACTGTAGCTGAGAACCTGATGAGGAGATTTTTCCGGTTTCTCCAGCTTGGACCCGGAGAGGCGGGTCCACAGCCGGGAGCCTAATAAGGGGACTCATCTTAACTGCGCGAGGGGTTTTAGTATCTGTGAGACTGTACACCTTCTGTTTGTATTAAGCAGAAGAAAGCAGCACTTCAGTGGCTTGCAAAGTACCAGCCAAAGTTGCGTAACTAACTAATCATGCCCTAAGAGTCACCCTGCTATAACATATTATCACCCCAATGCTCAGTGTTACTCAATCTAGCATCACTGCTTCCAGAGGGCTCCCTGAACATCCACTTTGCATTGGGAGCTATTTCCTCCCAGACTAGAGCTTGAAACGGGTACACGTAAAAATAGGTATACCCACAGAATTCATGGTATTTGATTCGACTTGAAAACTTCAGGTACTTTGAAGTGCCAGAAATGGTATCCAATCAGGCATCCGAAATATTAAAAATATTAAAAAAAACAATATGTCCCAATTTTTGGACTTTCAGACCCAGATTTTTTACCTCCAATTCTGGATTTTAGGAAATGTTTGGGGTCACTTTTCATTTTGGGGGGGTATGCGGACTCTATTCGGGCACCATTTTGGTGTCTGAAATGGTACCAAAATGCAGGTATATCCCGCGGGTACCAAATCAGGTAGCCATTTCAGTTCTATCCCAGATGTGTTCGCTTTCATGTCTTCCAGTTTGAAGCCGCTTACACATGAGACGGAGGCAGGGAGGGACTGGCGGATTACAGATTACAGGGCTCAAAATGCAGCCCTCTAATCCATGAGTGACATTGCACCAGAAATGGGCTAAAACCCCATGCACACGAGCAGAGCTTCCTGTGATTCCCCCCAGTGTGATTTTGGCTTGCACCAGTTCTTCCCCCCTCTCATCTCGTGTGCAAGTGACCTTAATGTCATTTTGTTATTTCCTGCCCCCAGTAGCGCAACCCCTTGATAGACAGCTCCGTTAGAATGATTGCTCCTTCCTTCATGTCACATACAATGTTTCCCAGTATGACTTTGATAGGCTCTTGGTTGTTCCGGTTTTCAAACCTTTATATTTTTTGCCAAGCAGAAATCCCCAGCTTCCGTGAAAGGTACGGCAGCTTCTCAAGAGGGAAAAATGTTTCCCATTATTCTTTATTGCGTCTCTCCTAGATAAAGGAAACTGTAATCTGGCTTGTCCAACAGTCTTAGAGAAAATATGGGATGTTATGAAATACTTCTTTGTTCTCATACCTTTCCTTATTTATTCTTGCACTATGGCTTACATGGTTTGGGTTGGGAAGCTGCTTTGGTGACTGAGCAGAGCATAGCTTGCAAAGGGAAGATTTGACTTATTTTGCTGGATTGCTTATGTTGGAAATACATTCCTTTGGTTGCATCCCCCCTAAGCACCTCATCCTGTTTGTTTGCTAGAAACACCAGGAGTAGACAGACAGATCAGGGAACCCTTCCCCCATCCTATCTGTCCTACTCCTGTCAGGACCTGATTGGTCAATCTCCTCCCCCAGGAGATTTCTCATCTCTTTGTGTCTGAGAGAGCTTCCTTCCTCCCTCTTGAACACACCTAGTCTTAGGACTTAGCATAGATGTAGGCCTTTCCTATCCTACATGTTTTTCCTAATAAAGCTACTTAAGCTTAAGTATGCTTCCTGCCTGCTTATTGATGGTTAGCTACTCACACTCCTCTGTAAACTCTGCATTGGGCAAATGGATGCAATGATCTCACAGTCCTTGCATTTCCAACAGCTTAATCCCGACTTGTTAGCCTCCTAGCTGGAATCAAAGGCTGCAAGATTAAACCCACTGAAATCAATTGCAGAACCCTTCTTTGACTTTGGGGGAGGATTACACACAAAGCATTTTTGGGGGCCATTTTCAAAAAGACATCTCACTGGTGGGGATGGAACTCAAAGGGACTCTTTCAACCCACATCTAAAAAAAAATTAAAAACAGATTTTTTTACAGATGAAGAGACGCTTATGAATGGGTGCCTTCACACAGACAGCTGCCCTGCCTCAGCCCTGGGTGGGCTGTCTGTTGAAAGGCAGCCCACCAGATGTACAGCTCCACCGGCAGTACTCCGGAACATCGTGGGGCACCGGCAGCAGAGCAGGCAGCCCAACTCCGGGGCAGCGGCTGGAAGTGGGATGCCGTCCAACTGCTCAGCCAATGGTGGCTGCAGCTCTGCTCTCAGCTGGAAGTTGACCTGGCGACTCCATAGCACTGGGAGCAATCCACCCACAATGTTATGGTGTGGGGGAGGGGTGACACACCTGGGCCCCAGCAGTTTCAAATGGACCCAGGCTAGACTGCAAGCAGGCAGGTGCGGGGTACCCCCCCAAACATGTTCTGGTGTTGTGCCCCCCCCCCCTGCATCCAGGTGAAAACACTCAATGTCTTCATTTCAGAGCTTCAAATGGTAAATGAAAACAGAAATCTGATCCGGTAAGAATCATAACAATACAATGGCTATATCAAATATGTTTTCACAGGGCCAGACCTAGAATTTGTGGGGCCCGGGGTGAAGCTAAAACACAGGTCCCCTGGTGACCCTTCCCTGTGGCCCACCTCCCTCAAGGGCACCCTCGGTGGGGTCTTAGAGGGAGTCATGTTTGGGGCCCCACTGGGAGTGAGTGGGGGCCCCACATCTTGCCCTGGTGGAATCGGGGGGCCACCATGGAGACCCCGGAAGAAGGGGAAAGAGCAGAGCCCAGAGGAGTTGTCGCCCCAGGTTGCCTGTGGTAAGGCCGGCCGGCCGGCCCTGGGTTTTTGTACAATTCTGTCCTAAGCGATCAATTCGTACTGCACATCTGATAGGAGAAGTTTAACAATTAGACACATCTAGGTTTGCCGTCTTGCTGGGTTTCAGGGGCACGTGTGACTAGCTGGGTATATCATCACTTCAACCCGTTCTTCCTGTTGCTGTGACCTCACCTAACTTGCATCCGTCCTGTTCAGAATCCACCCTCTTCTGAATCTGCCCTGGTTTCTGCTTGGACCCCGATCCTGATCCCACTCCAGCCTAGCTCTGGTCCTACATGACTTCTGGCCCTGTCCAACTTACAGCCCCAATGCCCTGAACTCCTGATGGAAACCCAGGTGTTTCCTGGCTGAGTCAGTAGGGTAGTTCCGATATTCTCTAGTTCTTATGTTCTTACTTCTCCTATTCTCAGTTCTTTTCTGATCAGCTCCCCTCCTTTCTAGGAAATGAGCTGCTAGTGCTTATATTCATTATTAAGTATTTATATACTGACAGCAATGTACCCGGGACTTTACAGTCTACAATTATAGACAGATCCCTGCCTCAGTGGGCTTTCAATCTAAGAGAGACAAGGGAGTGGAACGGAACAGAGGGAGAAACAAGAATCCATCCAAGAAGTTGCGATGTTGAATATGAGACTGTATGAACAGCAAAGAACTCTGCTTTCTTTTGACACCACGAGGCACTAATACAACCAAGACTAGGAAGGTCTTCACTTCTAGGAAGGAAAGGATCCCAGTGTAAACACAGGCTGTTTGCCATATTGGTCAGCTGAGGTTTTCAAACAAAGAAAGAGTGTGGCATGGGCATTGCCATCTAGTTATAATTGTTATGCTCCAGGGTTTTGGATAGCAGAAGAAATTAAAAGCTTGATATACGGCCTTCCAAGCATGGGTCATTTCTTGACGGAGACACAGATTGTTTGCAGACCATATGGTTTGGGGTGGGGGGCTCCTATTAAAATGAACTGGGCATCTCAGACTAGCTGCTAGTGGAAAGGTATCCATGTTACAACAGTGAACATTACAAATGGCAAACATTACAAATTATGAACTAATAGCCATAAATGGCTATTAGTCAAGTTGGTCAAGGGAATGTATATGTAACCTCTGACTTTCAGGAGCTCGGAGTAACTAGCAGGGAATGCATCACTCTATTATGACCCATTGACCCGTTCGGTACTTCTGTGAAGTGACCAAACGTGGCGGCCACTGTCGGAAACAGGATGTTGCGGAACCATTGGCATCACCCATTATAGTACATTCTTACCTGGAAAAATTGGAGGGAACCCAGAATTCTTTTTTACGTACAATTCTGGGCCTACCAAGGTGCGTTCCCTGGGTTATATTGAGAGCCGAAGCAGGCAAAAGATCTATTAGGTCCCAGGCTTCAATTGCGACCTTTACATTCTGGTTAAAAGTGGTTCTTTTCCCCCGGTTTCCACTTCCCTGTTGGCACTTATTTCCAGCAAAGACATAAAAGATCAGTGGTGCGGCCTTGTTGAGCAGGACCTGTGTAAATTGGGTTTTTCAAAGGAAGCATAAAGACCATTAGGCCTCAGGGGAGCTATATTGCTTCATTCTTACTGTATCTTTATTTTTTGGTTTATGATATACGACCAATTGACTTACCTTAAGTTGTTGGAGGGAAGAGCCACCTTTATGGTAATTGGAAGTCTATTTGTGTTGTTGTTGTTAATTTATAATTGAATCATAAATTCTACATATTCTACAAATATGTTTTTATAATTTGATTATGCTTATGCTTATGACGTATGGCTAATGGTGAATGATTATCTGTGTCGCCACAAGCTCTGAGAAGAGCAAGGCATTTTAACATGTTTCTTGTGTTGTTTGCGCTTACAAATGCTGATGCATATTGTGACTTTATTTATTATTTTATGTTATTATTATATTGTATATTTTGATTTTTACTATGGTATCATTTAAATTAATTGTAACTTCTAATGAATTTGTAAAGGGCTATGGCCAGCAATAAAAATTGTTTATACTTCTTATGTTCTTAAATGTTGCAGACGGACTTCTTATGTTCTTAAATGTTGCAGACGGACATCATTTGGCAGCAGAATGATGAGGGAGACCGAGAAGGAAGATGCACTTCATGGATTTGCTTAGTTTACAGAATGTGTTCTCAGTTCTAACCAGTCTGACAAACATGTCTGACATCAGCTACCATGCACTCAGATGGCTTGGGGCTGTTTCAGCAAGACAGGGCCTCTCAGAAATTTCTGGAGGCCTGGAATGTAATGCCACATGTAGTTCCTTTCTTCCACCATTCACTATCTTCAAAACAACTTCTCAGTTTCTTTAGAAAAAAAGCCACTTATTTGATAAAAAAAAATGCCTTTATCAGAAAATCGTTGTTTTCAATGAAGTATTCTTCATTTACATTATTAATTAGTGAAAGGAAAAGGCGTGTTGTGAGGGTCTCTTTTGAGTGAGGCCCAGAGATGATGCCAAGGAGTAGTTGGTAGGGGTGGGAATGTCAGTTTCAGATAGAACTGAATCGGTCTGAAAATGGTCATTTCGGTTTTAAAACCATAAAACCGAAATTGCAGTTTAGTTTCGGTTTTGGCATTTTAGTTTTTTTTTTACATTCATCCCCACCCCTGTTTTTTTCTCATTGACTTCAGAGGGAGAAATCATTGAGAAAAAAACAAAGAAAAAAAAATCACTGAAAACCCACTGAAAAAAATGAAACCGAAATTAGTTCTGAAAATCATGAAGAACCGAAACAAAAACAAAAACCCAAAATCCAAATTCCTCCCTGGAGTCCCATCCCTAGTAGCTGGCACCTCCTGCTCCTCCCTGAAATATTTCCTCCTACCCCACCCATTGGAGTAGACCAGCTCCACACCAGGAGTAGGAAAAACTTTGCTGCCCAACAATACTCTTTGTTAGCCCTTTGTTATTGCAAACTAGTTCTATTGCGTTGTCCCAGTGATTTCAAGGGTAGGTTACTCCAGGCAGTCAGCAAGTCTAAAGAAAGGAATTGTGTCGTCTTTTCTAGGCAACGTAGTGAGACTCCTAGTGGCTGCCTCGTGAGTTTTGCTAGCACAACAAAGGCACGGACAGGGAGGGGAGAAATGTCCTCTCTTCACCTTGTGAACTCAAACAAACCATTGCTGGGGTCAGACAAAACACACAAAGGGACGAACCAGCCAGGCATCCGGCCTCTTGATCTTATTACCTGATATTTTTGTAATATCAAAGCCAACGGGAAGAATGTACAAAGCCCCAAGGACCAGACCACGGGATGGAAATGGAAAAACACAACCGCCCCCTCACGTACCTGCCATGCCGAAGGAGTATTGCTGTGCATTATGGAGTCGTGTATGCTCTGGAACAACTACTCTTGTGAAGGGGGGGGGAAGTCAGCTCTGACCTCTTTCTTTTTTGACTGCTGCTATTATATAGAAACTAGGAAGAAGACTTCTCTTTTGCAAAATTCTACATGCCCATTCTTAGCCTAACAAGGCCTTTTTGAGTCCTATTGAAATAAACTCTCCAAAACTACTGTATAATCACACATTTATGCTAATAGTTGCAGTGCCATGGCAAGGCTGTGATTGGTAGGCTCATGTTCCAATTATGGACCCTCCCCCCCCAACAAAGGGCCAAGGGGCATTATCTCCTTATCTGGTAGCTCTTCCAAGAGGGCTCCTGGCCCGTCTCAGCCTCCCCGCTGCAAAGGTGGTGGCACTGTATGGGATTCCAGAGATCTGCCCACCCCTGAGTGGTATCAACCTCCCCAGGAAGAAAGTTTTAAGAGTGGTGGGGATGGGGCCATCATCCCACCCATGCCCACTCTGAAAACTTCCTTCTTAGTGGAGCTCCTTGCAAGCAGTCTGAGTGTCGATAAAAATGTCCAGAAAGGGCTGGGGGTAGAGTGTTGGTCCTGTCCTCCCCCATTCATTCTGAACATTTCCTAGTGGGGCTCAGAGGGTTACCCTACCTCCCCTTTAATCCAGGACACTTATGAAAAATACATGATGCATTTAATATAAATTCAAGACGAGGCATGTCTCACAAGGGAGGCATTGACAACCCCTGCCAGCAGCGGGCCCCAATGTCTCCCAGTTGGCTTTCACCAGCCAGGATGGGGAAGGGTTGAGTTCCCTCACAGCCCCCAGCATCTCCACTGCATTGGTGGACGATACCTGCTGAAACTGATCCCATTCATAACTTCAGGCATCCTTACTGCGTCAAGCGCAGCGTCAGAATCAAGGTGGATATGAGCAATTTTATCAGCGAAATAGTAGCTAAACATGTCACAGCGAACACTGGAAGATTCCAGTTCCAGGCTGAGAGAGATCAGACTGACCAGCCTCTTCACCATCCGGAAAAACTCAGCTGGATATAACTTTGCGGATGATATGATGGTAGCAAAGAAACTCCTCTTTGCTGCCCGCGTAGCTACGGCATAGGCCTTTAATGTGGCTCTGTGCCTCAATCAGTCGGCTTCAGTATGAGTATGACGCCACCATCACTCTAGCCGTCTCCCCTCCTGCTTCAGCTGGCACAGGTCCTCTGTGAACCACAGGGCCCTGTGTTGTCTATGCTTGGGGAGTCGATGCCTGGGAGCCATTCTGTCAATGGCCTCTGCCAGCAAGGTGTTCCAAAAAGCAACGAAGTCATCGAACGATTGGCTGTCAAGGACGGAAGGTGTATCTCCCCAGAGAATTCCAGAACCAATCTGGTTCCCTAAGTCTCCAGGGGCAACCCATACAAATAGGTTCCACATCCTGCCGGGGGCAGACATACACCGGGAGTCTGACCCGCAGGAGATAGTATTAAAGCTGGAGTGACTCTGAAGGTCATCTAGTCCAACCCCTTGCTTGGCTGCAGGATGGCATCAGCTACGACATCCTCAACAGATGGCTGTCCAGATGACCCTCTTTTTGAAAACGTCTAGCCTTTGTTTAAAGCTTTATTTACACTTTATTGGGGAAGTGGTTGGAAGACCTGCGATTAGTCCAAGGTTGGAGTGGAAATTAGGACTGAAACAAGAATCAGAATGATTCTTGTGAAAACTGAGAACCAGCAGCGAGATCTTCAGAAGATTTTGCTAATGGTTCAAGTTCTCGCGAGATTCATGGTTTTTTTTTTTTTAAAAAAAATGTTCTGTGCATGCACACTTGTCCTCTGCAGCCATCCTGTGCATGCGCAGCCTTTTCTCCAGATGGTGTGGGTCTGCGCCTGCACAGAACCAGCTTCCCGTTTCCAAAATGGCACCAATGCGACCCATGTCATCTTGGAAAGGGACTGCACATGCGCAGGACAGTCATGGCGGCCAATGTGAGCATGTGCAGTGATTTTTAAAAAATACTTTGGGGCAACCTTGCTTCTTCCTGTCCCCACGTGGTGAAGCCAAGTGGGCAGAGAAAGACGCAGTGGCTGGAGCAGTCCTGGTGAGTACATGGCGTACGGGGCCTTTTGTAAACTTAGACAGAGTTTGCAAAAGGCCCTTTCTGGGTCTTTTGCAGGGGAGGGGCTGTTCATGAGATTCTTGCTTTTCTTGGCAAGTATCCAGACAATTCTCAGCTTGTTCTCATTTGCAAGAACGAGCCGAGAACCATGATTCTTGTCAAGAAAAGCGAGAATTGTGAAATAGAGTTTCATCCCTAGTGGAAATCTCATTAACACGTGACCATCCATGCAATCTCCTCCCACTTAGGCACAGCCATGCTCCTATTGGTTTCCCACCACTGGCAAACAGTCCCAGAGTGGTTGAAGGGTTCAGTGCTGCATCTGCTCATTCCGGAAGATAGGTCCATTAGCAGCTATTAGCCAGACAGGATCAGGGAACATGATGGGAACTGGGGGAAAACAACAGGGAATGGATCCCACATTGTGACCTGTTGGGTTCTTCTCCCAAGCCACCATGATTGGCCACTGTCGGAGATAGGATGCTGGGCTAGATGGACCATTGGTTTGACCCAGTATGGCACTTCTTATGTTCTTATGTTCCTATCAACTAGTCAAGTGGTTAGGGGATGAGAGGCATCTAACAGTTGGGGGCTGGGAATGAGTAACACGAATGGATCACTCCATGATGACCTGTTGTACATTTCTCTGAAGCAAGTGAAGTTGGCTAGTGCCAGACAGAGACAGAATGCTGGGCTGAATGGACCATTGATCTGACCCAGTATGATACTTCTTGTGTTTTTACACCCTCAAACTTTTACCCCTAAATTGTGAAGCCCGAACTCCATGGTGTCCCTGCAAATAAGCATTCACGGGGAGAGGGAAAGAGGAGTATTCTCATGATTTTCTCCTCTCCTGGTTATACACAGAGCCAAACCCCTCTGTGCGGGATCCGTGCAGATTCTGCGCAGCACCATGTCTCCTCTATGGACTTGCACGTGGTTTGCGTGCGCGTGCGTAGGTTGCGCTTGGTTTCCGCGGGCAATGGGATCAGCTCCACCATCACCCTCCTCCTGCACTTATCTCCCTCTGCCGTCAGAACCTGCGGGAACAACAAAACCTCAATTTTCCCTAAACATTTCCTCTCAAATGCTCCCCTCCCCCTCTCTTTGAGGAAGTCAGCCCTGTCCTTCATGTCTTGCCAAGCTGACTCTCTCTGTGGTCGGACGGGGCGATTCGCTCCACGTACGCTGTTTGTACAGAGGGGGCAGGGCTAAGAAAATCACATGACACACTCACGTGAGCACAGAATGTGCAAAAGCATGGGGTCTGCTTGTTCACCTCTGCAGCTGGAATCAGCCTCCTCATAACCAAAATCCCTCTTTATGCCGCGATCTACCAACCACTTACCCCAAAGTGGTTCTGTAACACCGTGAAGAGACTTTGTGCCGTGAGTTCCAGCAGGCTGCTGCCCCTTGATAGGGGAATTTCTACTCAACTGTCTTTACTCCCAACACTATCTATCGATCATCATTAGATAGCACCCCCCTGCCATGGCACTCGGCATGCTTTACATATAACAATTTAACACAACTTTTAATCCTCAACAATCCTGTGAGGTAGGTTAGCTGAGAATATTGTGACTGGTCCAAGGTCACCCAGTGAGTTTCTGGCTGAGGAGAGACTTGAACCACAGTTCCCCCATACCTCCCAGTCCAAGTACTGCACACTTAGCCATTAGCACCACACTGGCTCTTGACAGTATCTCTACACAGGCCATTTCATATATACAAAGTCCCAGTTTACTCACAGGCATCAGAAACGTTTAGGGCCAGGCACATTCCCAGTCTGGAGCCTTCCAGAGCCTTCAGCTGTTTCTCTCTGCATCACAGGATAAAAATAAACATGCAGCTGGCACGCCAGTTGCACATCTGCGGGAGGAGGGCTGCCCGTGCCCTCGGCAACCCCGCACCAGGACAGGTTGGGTAATGGGACAAATGTTTACCTGGCCTGACTCAGCAGGGGAGGGGTGGGGACTGATGTCGCCTGCTGATGTGGAGTCCTTGTTGGGATCTGTTCGTGCCACCACTTGCAAACAAAATGCTTGCCCGTCCTGGTTGGTGAAAGCCAGCCAGGAGACCTTACGGCCGTTGCTGGCTGGGGTGGTTAGTGCCTCCCTTCCCTTCAATGATCGTTCCTTTCAGTTCCACAGTTATTGCAGAGGATCATCTTGGGGCTATGGATGCCCTGTCCTGTCCTGTTTTGTGAGATCAGTTTCAGGTGATGGCGCCTGCCGATGTGGAGTCCTTGTTGGGATCTGTTCGTGCCACTACTTGTGAGCAAGATCCCCGCCTGTCCTGGCTGGTAAAATCTAGCCAGAAGACATTATGGCCGTTGCTGGCTGGGGTGGTTAGTGCCTGCCTTTGTGAGGGCAGGGTGCCTGACTGCCAGAAGGAGGCTGTGGTTAGGCCCCTGCTCAAGAAACCAACAAACCATCTCTTGATGCTGATGCTCCTGCCAGTTATCGGCCAGTCTCTAACCTTCCCTTTTTAGGGAAGGTTATTGAACGGGTTATGGCACGGCAGCTCCAGGAACATCTGGACTTCACCAGTTTCCTCGACCCCTTTCAGTCTGGGTTTCGGCCTGGGTATGGTACAGAGACTGCATTGGTGGCCTTGGTTTATGATCTCCGTCTGGCGTTGGACCAGCGTCGTCAGACCTTACTGGTCCTGCTAGACCTCTCGACTGCATTCGACACAGTCAATCATGAAGTGTTGGTGATTCACCTGTGGGACCATGCTGCGATTGGCAGGACGGTCTTGGACTAATTTCATTCATTCCTGGCCGGGAGAAGTCGCCGGGTGGTCTTGGGGGAGTGTACGTCTTCTTCGCAGGACCTCACGTGTGGAGTCCCTCAGGGTGCTATTCTGTCCCCCCTCTTGTTTAACATCTATATGCAGCCAGCCGTTAGGGAAGATTGTGAGAGGGTTTCAGGGCATGCAGTGTCATCAGTATGCTGATGACACTCATCTTTACCTCTCTATTTCCATCGACCCAGCTCACGCAGTCTTCCTATTTTCCCAGTGCCTGTCAGCTGTGGGGGGCTTGGATGAGGTCGAGCCATCTGCAATTGAATCCTGACAAGATGGAGGTAATGTTGGTGGGCGAGGGCTTGGGGAACCTGGGGGTGGTTGAATCTCCTCTTGTTGGGGGAGTTTGGCCTCCCATGGTCTTGCAGGTGTGGAGTCTGGGTGTGCTCCACGGCTCAGTCTGGAATCTCAGGTTGTAGCTGTGGTGGGGAGTGCATTTCGGCAATTTCATCTTGTCTGTCGGCTTCAGCCGTATCTCTCCGACTCTGACCTTGCCACTGTCATCCATGCCTTCATCACCTCGAGGCTGGATTACTGCAACACACTCTACATGGGCCTGCCCGAGAAGTTGGTCCAGAGGCTGCAGCTGGTGCAGAATGCCGTGGCCCGTCTCCTTACTGGAGCGGGCTGCAGAGAGCACATGACACCAGTGCTCTGGGCTCTGCACTGGCTGCCTATAAAGCCAGGCCAGGTTCAAGGTGCTGGTTCTAACCTTTAAAGCCCTTCATGGCCTGGGCCCTACTTATCTGCGGGACCGCCTCACTCCCCATGTGCCCGTGCGACCCTTGAGTATCGTCCGTGGGAGCCTTTTTGGAGGTTCCCCGGGGGAGGTGGGTGGCCACCGATGTTAGATCTTTTTCGGTGGCCGCCCCTGTGCTGTGGAATTCGCTCCAGGAGGAGGCTTGGTTGGTCCCCACTCTCCTGCTATTTTGGCGTTTATGTAAGACCTGACTGTTCCGCCAGGCCTTTGGCGAGGGGGAGGGGTTGGG
>QEPC01003143.1:4958284-4981934 GCA_003113815.1 Sphenodon punctatus | reverse complement strand
TGGGGCCTTATCCACATGTTGAGCCATCTCAGCTTGAATTCCATCACAATCTCAGGCCTGCTGGCTGTTCTGGACCATCTCTCTGCTCTTTGCCTTTGCTTGACCGAAGTTAGGTCTGGCTTCCTTTGTCCAGGCCAGGAGAACATAAGATATCAATAACACTATATTCTATTGTCACAAACTGTGGGCCCAGTTCCTTCTGGGCCCACATTTCCAGGCCAGCCACCTGCCGCACCAGAGTCTGTACTGGACCCACATTTGGCGTCCCGGAAAGAGACGCACAAGGTGAGGGTAGGCCATAGTGGACAAACTGGGCCCATTAACACCCACAGTCTGTGGTAACACTACAGCAGCCCTCCCAGCCCTGAGCTCTGGCACAGGCTTTCTTTCCTGGGCTGGCGTCCGACACGTCCAAACCCAGCTGCAATCTTGAGTAGCACAGTTCCTCACTAGGCAGAGCACCTACAGCCCTGCTGGCACCTGCAACTGGGCCAGTGCTGGCCCCTCTTAAAGGGCTGGGACTTGCAGGGACTCTGCCCTGTGACAAGTCCCATTCAAGCCCATCACAGCTTTAGTCTTTTGATTCTACTCAGATAAAAAACTCAATCCTTCTTAATTCCAAGAGACAGAACTAGACACACCACAGGGAGCCCAACCAATATCATTTGCCCTGTGGTGGCGGGTCCCAAGATTTTGGTCTCTGTGGCGCCGTCTTGAGGCTTACATCTAATCCCTGGAACCCCAGATAGCCACGTCAACATGCAAATCAAATCTGAATGAAAATGACAAGCCCACCTGCAGATGGTGTGACCTGCCCCCGCTCTGGAGGGATCATGGCCCCGTAGCTGAGGAACCCCTGCTCTACGCCATGGCGCAAATATGAGTTGTACTTGGAAAGCCCAGATTTAGCAGAAAATGGACCGATAGCTCCCCAGATACAGCTCAGCAATAGGGCCAGTGCCGCTATTAAGCAGCTCAGGCAGCCACCTGGGGTGGCAACTTGAAGGGGGTAGCTCTATCCCCATCTCCCCATCCAGCTTTCTTGCTGCTGCTACCGAAAATCTCTGTGCTGGGAGTGGGCAAAAGAGGAGCCCCTTCCTCTGATCTAGTGCAAGGTTTAGTGGCAGCGGCAGCAGGATCGAGGGCAGGAGAGGCAGCAGCAGGGCAGGGGTTGAAGAGGTGGCCCCTAAGTGGCTCCACCACCATCAAGTTTCTGCCGCTGCCTCTCCTGCTGACGCTGGCACCAAACTCTGTGCTGGATCAGGGGAAGAACCGCCATGGGTGGCAAGCTGAAGGAAGTGCTTCTCCTGTCCCTCTCCAGCCATTGCCAAACTCTGCAGCTGGGCTGGGGGCACCAGCTGTCTGAAGCTGCCTAGGCCAGCAAATATCCTCGTGCCGGTGTGACTAGTTGCACGATACCCCTTGACTATAAATACCAGTTTCCCACACCACACCGGTCCTGCTGAGCAACAACATATTTTGCACACTGGCCAGTGTAGTCTGGCAAAATATGAACGATAGGATATGTGACTTCCATGCTGGATCCTTGATGGGAAGCATGTGTGTTTGGAATACACTGAAGAAATTGTTTAAGAACATTTTAACCCAGTGGAAATATTACCACCGTATTTCTGCCAAAGATACAGAGAACTTAGGTAACTTGGCAGCAAAACTGCTGTCGCTGCAAGTCAGAAATTAACCTGTCAGTTCACTGCAACTGTCTGTGCTGAGCATGCACAGAAATGTAGAGAACATGTGCGAGATGGGGGTCATGGAAAAGTCCTTGCAGGATCAGACCCAAGAGGGCGGATGGAGTAAGTCATGGAAAATAAAGCCCTACTATACATCAAAAATCCTTATCACCCATCAATTGGATCCTTATCCTTATCAGTACGTCAGTGGAAGTCCCACCTTCCATGTCATAGAACTTCTGGGTTTTGTGTCACGTGCCCTTAAAGGGGTGGGGCCATGTGACCCCTCTAAGAACTTACCTTACTGCATTTGACCAATGGGTAGGGGTGGGACTTCACCCAAAAAAATGGATACCAATTTTACCGGATACTGGTTCCCAAAAACCCGGTTTACCAGATTAGAACCGGTATACCGGTACCGGTATTTTTCCATTGATTTCAATGGGGAACTGTCCCCATTGAAATCAATGGAAAAAAACCCCCAAAACACTTTCCCTCCCCTGTCCAGGTTGCGTGGGTGGAAGTGGGGTCACCCACCCCTCACCCTGCCCAGCCTGGATTTTTTTTTAATTTTTTTTTTTAGCCCAAGTCCCTGCTAGTGCGGGCTCCTGGTTGCCGCCGTGGCGGTGGCGGTGGTGACCCGAAGCCCGCACCAGCAGGTACTAGGGTGATCCCTGGGGTGGGGGGTGGTTTAACACCCCCCCATCCCAGGGATCACCCTACCCCCCCACTCAGAGATCGCCTACCTTTTGCGCTCTGGGTGGCGGTGGCTGCACGGCAGTCCAGCGGCTTCAGCACTGACTGACTTCAGCGCTTGACTAGGCCTTCCGGGGAAACCGGGAAGTTCCCCGGAAGGCCTAGTCAAGCGCTGAAGCCATCCAGCGCTGAAGCCGCCAGACCGCCGTGCAGCCGCCGCCCGAGCGCAAAAGGTAGGCGATCGCTGGGTGGGGGGGTAGGGTGATCCCTGGGATGGAGGGGTGTTAAACCACCCCAGGGATCACCCTAGTACATGCTGGTGCGGGTTTCGGGTCACCGCCGGCGGCACGGTGGCAGCCCAGAGCCCGCACTAACAGAGACTTCAGCTAAAAAAAATTTCTTTAAAAATCCAGGCTGGGCAGAGTGGGTGGGTGGTGTCCCCCCTTTCACCCGCGCAGCCTGGACGGGGGGAGGTAATTTTTTCTTCTTCTTTCTTTCTTTTACATTGCGGCCATTCATTTCAATGGCCGCAATGTAAACAAATCTGGCACGGGGGAACCAGCACCGGTACCCCCAATAACCAGATTAATCTGATACTGCCGGTGCAGCAAAATACCGGCAGTATTGGATACCGGGGGAACCGAACTTCCCACCCCTACCAATGGGCAAAGGATTTGTAACGTTTGGCCCCCCCAGTTCAGGAAAACTGGGGTCCAATGGGCTGTTAGCATGACATGGTAGAAAGGGGGTTCATGTGAAATGTCTAAGCACTCCTCCCACCGCCCTCAACCAATAGGGATGGGGTTTAGTGCTCTAGCCTCCTCTGCTAAAGAGGGGTATTGGAACCAATGGTGTGGTAGGGTGAGTTGCAGAGAGAGGGATTATGTGACCTGTCTAGCAACTTGTCCCACCACACTTAACCAAATTGAAAGGGTTTCAGGGGTGTGGGGCCCACAGTAGAGCCTCTTCATTGGCTGTGCAATAAGTACCACCCATTTAATGGTTGTTGATGAAAGGGGGCCATTTTGTGAGATTAGCTGTGTTCTGAGCACCATTTGGATAGAGAGAGAGAAGTCTTTGTTACCCCCTACACAAAATGGGCTGGCTTACCTCAGTGATATTACCCGTGCGCAGCGTTTCGTGCTTAATACTCCACGACCGATTGGAAGACGCTTACCTCTGGCATTGCTGAGCCACTTACAGCAAAGTAAAACCCCAATCCCTTACCTTGGCGGTGCAAGCCCTATGATTCAGTTTGATCCTCATGCTCCCTTGAACATTATAAGAAGACCCCGAACAGGAAAGAAAATTGCTGAAACCATGATGAAAAGAACCCAACAGCCTGCCGAGAAACCTGTGTATGAGTCTATGGATCCTGAGACCAGTGTCCCAACTCTAGTAGAAGGCTCAGTGGTAAGTAATAGGGATGGGACTATCAGTATCAGATTAATCCAATAATGCCGATAATTGGCAATATCGGATTAATCAGATAATACCGATAATATTGGTATATCGTTTTTTTAACATTGCCGATTTTTCGGATCTTTAACATTGTGGCCATTAAAAAAAAAATTAAAAATGTTTTTTTTTAAAATGGCCGCAATGTTAAAGATTCGAAAAATTGGCAATGTTAAAAAACCGATATACCGATAAATCTGATATTGGATTAATCTGATACCGATAAAACTGATAACCGATAATTTGCTGGTAGTCCCATCCCGAGTAAGTAATAAGACATCAGGGCTGAGGCATTTGGGTTGGGTAAAGAGAAAAACAGAGAGAGAGGTAATAATGTATGTTTATTTTTATTTCAACAGGTAAACAATGACTTTTGAAAGGCTTTCGAGAACCTGAACTGGGGACTCCTATAGGAGTGAATGTATCTTGTGTCTCCTACATTTATCCATGCACGAGTGGAGGCGCTGAAATGGAGAACTGGAACAAGCAACAGCTAAAACCAGAAGAATTAACAACTTTGATTGGAATGTTTTTTTGTTGTTGTTTCTGTTTTTAGTGGTCTATCTTAAAATCATGGTTGAACACGAGGGGTTGTTAAAAGACATTTATTACTCTCCAGGAGAGGCTGGATGTTTGGAAGTGGTGAACCCTCTTTTCAGGCTGCAGAGAAACACAGTCACTCCTTGAATAAAAAAGAGATTGTTTCATGGCTTTCAGACCAGGATGCGTACACGCTGCACAAACCTGCACGCAAGCATTTTAAAAGAGACAAAACCGCTTTTCTTTCAGGGTGGATGCCCATAACGGCAAGCAGATTTGATGGAGATGCAGCAGGTTTGTTTGTTTGTTTGTTTGCCCAAAAAAGTCAATGTAATTTTAAGCTAACATCAGGAGGGAGGGATAGAGGGTGGGGGTGGAGCCAAACGGGGGCTAGGGGCAAGGAGGAGAGGGTGGAGGGCTTCCTGTGAAAACAACGCATGGACCGTACCATGTGCAAGTTCCAGCTCTGGGGCCAAGCCACCAGCAAGAGCAGCAGCAGGAGAAGGCACCGGGGGCTCGGCAGAAGCAGTGAGCACTGGCCCACCCCCTCTCTCATGCCTGAGATGGACCATGAAGCCTGCAGGCTTCTTTTTGGGATACTAAATCTTTTGTTCATTATAACTAGGTTGGCCAGATATGCAAATTTTGACAGGGCTGTATTTATTATTAGAGCACAGGAGCACTCTAATAGTTAAGGTGTGTTGCATGCTACATTATAAAGCCCCAACATTCTATTTAACATAAGAAGTGCCGTACTGGGTCATACCAATGGTCCATCGAGCCCAGCATCCTGCTTCCGACAGTGGCCAGTCATGGGGGCCTGAGAGAAGCTCCCAACAGGTCACCATGCTATCCATTCCCTGTGGGTCATCCCCAGACTCCCAACAGTAAAGGGTTTTGTTCCCCAATCCTATCTGGCTAATAGCTGCTAATGGAACTATCTTCCAGAAACTTGTCCAAACCTCTTTTAAACTCAGCTATACTGCTGGCCTTGACCACCTCCCCTGGCAGTAAATTCCACAACCTAATTGTACGCTGAGTGAAAAAATACTTTCTTTTGTCTGTTTTTACTCTGCCACCTGTGAGTTTCATGGAGTGTCCCCTAGTTTTAGTACTAGTTGAGAGGGTAAATAACCGTTCCCTGTTTACAAGTTCCACACCACTCATGATTTTATAGACCTCTATCATATCTCCTCTCAGCCGTCTCTTTTCCAAGCTGAAGAGCCCCAACCTATCAAGCCTCTCCTCATACGGGTGCTGTTCCATACCCTGGATCATTTTTGTTGCCCTTCTCTGTACCTTTTCTAGTTCCGCTATGTCTTTTTTGAGATGGGGCGACCAGAACTGCACACAATATTCAAGGTGCGGTCGCACCATTGATTTGTATAGAGGCATTATGACATCCTCAGTTTTATTCTCTATTCCCTTGCGAATAATTCCTAACATTCTATTTGCTTTTTTGACCGCTGCGGCACACTGGGCTGAGGATTTCAGTGTATTATCCACAATCACTCCCAGATCCTTTTCCTGAGTGGTAACTCCTAGCTTAGTACCCAGCATTGTGTACTCATAATTTGGATTATTTTTCCCAATGTGCATCACTTTGCACTTGTCCACATTAAATCTCATCTGCCATTTAGATGCCCAGGCACCCAGTCTTGTAAGATCTTGCTGCAGCTCCTCACAGTCTGCTTGTGTTCTGAATACATTGAAAAGAACTGGTCTCAGTACAGATCCTTGGGGCACACCACTTTTTACATCCCTCCATTGTGAAAACTGGCCATTTAGTCCCATTCTTTGCTTCCTATCCTTTAAACAGTTACCAATCCATAGCAAAATACTACCTCTATCCCATGGCCTTTTCATTTTCTCAAGAGCTGTTTATGTGAGACCTTATCAAAAGCTTTCTGGAAAGCTTTTTCCAGAAAGCTTTTGTTCTAAAAGTGGCATGATCAAAGTTAGGATCATGATATTTCTTGTGGAGTATCACTGGGGTAAATGGTTCATACCGTGAAAACATCAGCTGAATCTGTTGAAAAAAAAGCGGAGATGTCGCAGTTTGAAAACTGCACTTTCAAGCCTGATTTCTCATTTAGTCAGATCATCTCGATCTGAGCAGGGTAGAGGGGTTGAGCGTTGGTGAGGAGGAGGAATTAGCCTTTTAGAAAATTAAAGGAGGCTTCCAGGGGTTGCCTTTGGGGTTTTATTTGTAAATCTGATTAGTAGTTTTAAAGTTATGGTGTTGTGAAAACCCCCATGGGGTAGGTCTGCTTTGAAGAGGACCGCTGCTCACCGCCTCGTCTCCTCTCTTTCCCTTCCCTGAACGGGGCTCGGGGCAATTGTGCCTGGGGGTTTCGGGGCACCGGGGAGCAAGGGCAAGGGGGACAAGAGAGCGAGGGCAGGGGGCCACTTTGGGTGTAGGGGGACAAGAGAGCGAGGGCAGGGGGACATTTTGGGTGGGGGGGCAAAGGAACAAGGATGGGGGGACAAGTGAGCAAGGGCAGGGGGTGCTTTGGGTGTGGGGGGCAAGGGAGCAGGCCACTCACCACGGCAGCACACCCATCCAGCCACCAACTGCTGCCTGTGTAAAAAGGGCGATAGAGTGTTGTTGCTGTTGTGGTCCCAAGTGACAGAGAGACAGATTGGTTTGAATTATTATTAGAGCATGGGAGCGCTCTAATAGTTAAGGTGTGTTGCTTCCGCCATTATAAAGCCCCAATATTCTATTTGCTATAAAATTGGCATGATTAAAGTTAGGTTTGTGAAATATGTGAAGAGGGATCACTGGAGTAAGCGGTTCATGCTGTCCAAATTGCAGCTGAACTGGGTGGAAAACAGCTGAGATATCGCTGTTTGAAAGCTTTATTCTGAAAGCCTGTTTTTTCAAAAGTAAGACTGTCTCAGTCTTGGCAGGGTAAAGGGGTTTTGTGTTGGTTGGGAGCCTTCTAGAAAATTCAAGGAGGCTGGTGGGGTGTGCCTTCTGGTTTACTTTTTGTAAATCCGGTTAGTAGTTTTTAAAGTTATGACATCTTGAAAATTCAATGTTAGCCTATGGAGACCATCTCGAGTGTGGAGTGCTTGCGACCATTCTATGTGTAATGCGGAGACTGTTTAAAAGCAAACAGTATTGAATACTGGGGAGTACAACTCTCAGCACCTATCAGTGCTGGGGAAAGAGGGAACTGCACCTCCTAGGGGGCAGCGTGAGTGACTGGTCAGCCATGTTTGGAGCTGATCTGGTTTCTCTGTTACAGGGCAAGTCCTGTGGAAGGGAGAAAGCTGAAGGTCGTTCTGATCTGATCCCGCACAACAGGTACGTTGGCTTGGGGGCCAGGGATGGCAAGATGGTTAAACAACAGATCTAGCTAATACTGCAGTGATGTTTGGGGTGGCTGATGATCTTGCCCCCTAAACCCGCCCAGAACCACAGAGCACTTGGATTTCAGTGACAGCCCTTCCCCCTCCAAAAACATGGGGTGTCTGGGCTATGATTCCAATAGGGTGCCCCATTGGAGGAGCATGGCTGGGGCTGGAGTGCTGGAATTTTCTTGGGATGGTCCAAGGTGCAGGAAGGAGGCAGAGGTTTATCCCGGAGACAGGGACAGGAGGCTACAAGAGGGATGGAATCAATATTATTTCAGTGATTCTCCCACTGACTTTCCCAACCCCACTAAGGAATGAGGGGTAAGTGGGTGCTCTGGGCTGATAAAGTGGGTGTTCTGCAGGAGGGGGGCAGGGAGATGGTGGGGTCCTGTGCAGAGCAGTCCTGTGGGGCAGAGTGGCAAGTGTAGTCCTCTTGGGAGGACTCTAAGAACGAGTCTCGGCCCAGGGATGGAAATCCTATTGGGGAGCAGGGAGGGAGGGAGCATACACAAAGGGGGGAAATTAAGGGGAGAGAGTAGGGACAGAGCCCCTATAAATAGCTTCCACAGTGGAAGTCATGAACAGGGGGAGCACTTTACAGGGAGCAGCTTTACTGGGTATACAGAATATGAAATCCCATACATGGGGAGGTCTGACGAGTGAGCAGCATTGTGCAAGAAAGGGAGCCCCATCCAAGGGGGAATAAAGTGGGTGAGTCTTGTAGAGACAGAGAGCTGCAGAATAATGGCCATAACTGTGCCAGGGGAGAGCCCTGGACAGAGGAGAACTGAGTGAGGGAGCTTTGCACAGGGGAAGAGCTGCAGGATGGACAGCATTATGCCAGGTGGAGAGTCCTGTACATGGGCACAGCAGAGTCAGGCAGCCCTCTACAAGGAGCCCCGTACAAGGAGGTCCTAGAAAGCAGAATGGTCAGTGTTGCACAAGGAAAAAAGCCCTGACAGTGGGGAGTAGAGTGGAAGACTCCTGTACAAGCCATGAGCTAGAGAGATCACAGAGAGCAGTTTTGGGAAGTTTGCAATGCTTAAACCGAACCAAAGTTGTTGTATTCTTAGTAAAGCAGAGAACTACCAGTAAAAATCCAGCTTCGCCTTGCTTGCTATTTGAAGGAAGTAATAACCTTCTAAACTGAGGGGAGTAGTAGCTCTTCCATCTTAGCCTCCCCTAAGCCCTGCTCCCATAGTGGTTATGCTGCTCAGTATTCTACTGCGCTAGCAGGACAAATTTTCTCCATTGCATTGTATTTAACAAAAAACTTGGATATTCCAGAACCAAAAACCTTCAGTTACAAGACGGGTTAAGGCTCTTGCAAATTCAATCATGCACTAAAAAGCATGGAAACTGAAAGTTAAGGCTCTCGTCTTAACTTCCATGCCATGTTAGCTGTGAAGACGTTGTACAGTCTCACATATTGTGCTCACTTACAACTTAGGCTCCATGCACCGACACTTTGCCTTCGTCTTTCAGCCCCAATTCTCCTCCACTTTGAAGGTTGGGGGCAACACTGAAGCTGGGGACAGGAGGGCGTGAGCTGGCCCCTCACCCCCTCCTCTCCCTCTATCCTTTAATTTCAGTTGGGGAGAATGGGACAGATGACTAATGGCTCACAATCGTCCCTCTTACCCACTAGTCTCCACTGCCCTCCCAGAGCACAGTGAAGCTGGGTAGAGTCGTATACAAATTTTTAATTAAAATTAAGTTGGGTATGTATTGAAATTAATAAAATGGAATGGCCATTGGAAGGAATGGAGGCAACAGCAGTGCCAATTTCTAAATAAATACTATTGTCATTCCAACATCCAATTAAGTGATTGTGAAATTATACAACACAGTTGCATCTTTGGGAGTCCATAGGGAAGGCAAGAGGGTGTGAAATGATGAGGAAGGCACCAGATGCAGTAAGTGGAATGGTTGGAATGACAGGGAAAAATACAAAGAGTGTGCAGGATCAAGTAAGTGGGTGGAATGACAGGAGGAATTAGAAATAGTTACAATAACAAGGTTCGGAGTGAAATAACTGATTCGGAAGACTGATGGGATATCTGAGGAAGCAATCCTATTGTTTTACCCACTTACCATAGCTGACTCCCTATTTTTTGACTCCCAATAGCCTCCCTCCCTGTTATTTCATTTCCTCTCCTGTGTTTTTTTTGTCATTCCACACACACACTTCTGTTCCATATGATGCGTACAGACACACATTGTATTTCCCAGAACCTTTGAGTTCTCTGTGACGGCCTGGGAGTGGGGGCTACAGGGCTAGAGGGATGACTTTGACCCAGGACTCCTGGGTTGTCTGTTACAAGGTTGAGAGCTGAGCAAGGGAGAGAACAGGCTGAGAACTAGGACTATTGAGTTGCCTGTGAAGGGAGTGCAGCTTACCGAATTAGAGTGGGGTGGAGAGGCTGGAGGCCAGGAATCTTGCGTTCTCTGTTACAGGACTGGGACTAAGTTGATTAGAGGGGAAGAAGGGGTGGGAGCCAGAACTCCTAAATTCTCTCTTTCTTAAAGAGGAAACAGAGGGGGTGAGGGGCCAGCTCACGCCCTCTTGTCCCCAGCTTCAGTGTTGCCCCCAACCTGAAAAGAGGAAGAGGATTGGGGCTGAAAGATGAAGGTAAAGTGTGGGTGCATGGAGCCTAAGTTGTAAGTGAGCACAATATGTGAGACTGTACAATGTCTTTACTGCTAACATGGTACGGACGTTAAGGCAGGAGCCTTAACTTGTAATTTCTGTGCTTTTAAGTGCATGATTGAATTTGCAAGAGCCTTAACTCTTCTTGTAAACTGGGTTTTTTTTTAATTATAGAATATCTTTTATTGGACCAACTGCTGTTGGTGGAAATAACCAAGCTTTCAGACCACACAGGGGCCTTTCTCAGGCATGTAGCATAGTCAGTCAGTAGACATATATAAACGGAGCAAATATAGGGCAGGTCTATATGAGGGGGCATGGAATGGGTGGAACCAGTTCACAAGACAGCCTAGCCATTGGTTTTAAATTGATTGCTTCTACGGCTCCCTGAAGTGTAGCCAAAATCATCCTACCTCCCATTATAAATATCTTGAACTTATACATTTTATAGGAGTCAGTTAATTACTGAAAATCAAAGGAGGTGAGTTGCACACAAATAATCAGGTTTCTGGAAATGTTTGTGTCTGCAGTGCTTACTACTTGGCTGTCTTTCTTTCTCACTTAACCTTTTAACCAGGGGCGGGAGAATCTTTTTCTTCACAGAGAGAGACCACTTTGAAGATTAGTGCAAACTCCAAGAGCTATGTAGAGGTTGGGAATAGGGGTCCTTATGGGGTGCACTGAGGAAGAGGAGGACCCAGATCATGGCCGTGTCCCCTCTCCTTGTGAGCATATTCTCATTTCGGCTCCCTTCCCCTGAGCTCAGTCTTTCAGTGTGTGGGGGCTACAGACTGGAACCAGGGGCCAGACCCAGGAACTTGAAAAGGGTAAAATAAAAACAAACTGTGGGACGCATTTGGCCCCCGGGCCTGAGGTTCTCCACCCCTGCTTTAAACCAAGAACTCTTGCAACACTTCTGTGGGGTGTAATGACACCTTAAAGATAAGAAAACGGAGGCACAGAGCACACCAGAGTTAGGGAATGCCCCAGAATTCAGGAAATTAATTTTGGTTACTACGCTGTTTGACCTAACCTAGATCTGCTGCTGTTCTCAAGCTGAGAGATGCAATTTATTTTAAGCATAAGAAACACAGAATTGAGCAACTGGATAGAGCCCCATGATACCGAAATGCTGCCTCTTTCACCTTTGAAACTTTGCCTATGCTCCACCTTACAATACATCACTGCCTCTGTTTTACAAGGGTCACGTAAGGATGTTTTGATCATGTCAAATTTCTTAGAAGCGATGGACCTTATTAGTGTTTATACATGGGTCACAGCAGCTTTGTCATCCAGTAAGACTAAATTAAATTGCATAACTACAGGCCTGTAAAAATGTGCACAGCTGGCCAACCTGGTTATAATGAACAAAAGGTTTAGGCTCCCCAAAAGAAGCCTGCAGGCTTCATGGACCATCTCAGGCATGAGAGAGAGGATGCTCACTGCTTCTGCCAAGCCCCAGGTGCCTTACTCCTGCTGCTGCTCTTGCTGGTGGCTTGCACATGGTACGGGCCGGCCCCTGAGCTGTTTTCCCAGGCAACGTCCACCCTCTCCTCCTTGCCCCCGTTTGACTCCCCCCCTCTATTCCTCTCCCCCCCGATGTTAGTTTAAAATTACATTGGGCGTCTTTAAACATAACAAAGATCGGCTGTCAAAATCCCAAAGCACTTGTTAGGCCATTGTGTGCAAGCACCATAACAATCCCAGCACCAATTTGGCCACCCGTTGAACACGCGATCTGAACACCATTGCATCGCAAGGACAATTTGTGTGTTCCTGCTGAACACGTGGCCAACGTTGTGTCTAATGATACTGCGTGGTGTGTTAGCAGGTACAACACGGGAACCAGGGGGCAACACTTGTGTGCTGAGATCGGGTGGCGAGCAAAACACCGATTTGCCCCAAGATGGGCTGTGTGTCTAAGCAGCGCCACATGGTGAACACAGGGCCAAACCGGTGTTTGTATCAAGGTCAAAACACACATTTAGATACCTGTTGATGTTATGTCTAAAGACACCCATTGATTTTTGTGGGAGCATCCCCCCCGGCTGCATCTCCATCAAATCTGCCTCCTGTTCTGGGCATCCACCCCGAAAGAAAACTGGTTTTTGTCTCTTTTCAAATGCTCGTGTGCAGGTTTGTGCAGCATGTACGCATCCTGGTCTGAAAGCCATGAAACAACAACCTCGATGTGGTGTAGTACAGACCTCGATTATCGAGGTATTACCGCACCGCGTCTCAAAACACCCGGGAGTCGCCTGACGCCACTGTTTCTAATGGAGGACTGTTTTCACGGAGGACTGTCTAAAGCCCCCCCACCCCCCCGCGCAGATGTCTCAAGAGCTGTGGGTTTAAAATACCATTTGTCTAAAAAGGCCCTTAGACACGTCACATGACCTCCCTTTCTACCATGTTATGCTCACAAACCATTGGTCCCCAGTTCCCCTGAACCGTGGGAACCCAACGTGACAAAACCTTTGCCCATTGGTCAAGCGCAGTAAGGCAAATTCTTAGAGGGGTGTGTGTGTGTCACATGGCCATGCCCCTTTAAAGACACGTGACACAAACCCCGGAGATTGTACAGACCTGGAAGGCGGGACTTCCGCTATTGTGCTAATAAGGATCCGTTTGACAGATGCTAAGGAGTTTTGACACAGACTCTTATACTACTGAGCCCTTACATACAGGGCACATAAGTATCTGTCTTGTAAAAGGAGTGTTGGCCAAAAGAGCCCGGGCCGGCAAGAGTGTGGCTGGCTAGTAATCCAGAGGGAAGGCTCTCAGAAGGGCGTGGCTTTGAAGCCAGCTGGGTGCATTAAGTATAACATTTATTTATTTATTTATTTATTTATTACATTTTTATCTTGCTCTTCTCGAAAGACTCAGGGCAGTTTACAAACATAATAAATATAAAATACAATCCAATACATTAAAAATCCCTTCACATGCTAACATCATCCCAACCAACAACCCCACCCTTTATCCCCTCCAGCCACCCACCAATCCTCCTCCCCAAACCTGTATACCCAACCTCACCCAGCCCTATCCCTGCCTGTCAAATGCCTGGCCAACCTAAAAGATCTTACATCTCTTCCAGAAGATGAACAGGCTTGGACTTAGGTGGATCTCCAAGGGGAGGGAGTTCTATAATTGTGGGGCAGCAAGTGAGAGAGCCCCGCCCCCGTGTGACCTTCTTGTAGCAACTTCATGGATAGTAGGGATGGGAATTTTGGTTTCGGATAAAACTGAAAGTACCCGAAAATGGCCATTTCGGATTAATCCGAAATTTGGTTCTTTTTCGGTTTTGGTACTATCGGATCTTTTGCATTGATTTTTGTACCAGATTTTTAACATTGCAGTTTTTAACATTGCGGTTTGTCCCCCATTGAAAAAACGTACTGTTAAAAATCAGTTACAAAAATCAGTGCAAAAGATCTGATAGTACTGAAATCGAAAAACTGAAATACATGAGAACTGAAACCGAAATTGAAATTTGGAATTTATCCCTAATGGATAGTTGGCACTCACAAGACGGCGGTCCCGGCTGTCCTCACATGCTGGGACAGTACATAGGAGAAGAGGCGGTCTTTCAGAAACCTGGTGCCCAAGTCGTTTAGCCAGAGGTAGGCATTCAGAAGGGAGAGAATACCAGGCAGAGGTGAGCTGGAGCTGACAGGCCCTGCGTCAGGGTTGAGAGTTTGCTAGAGGCAGGTTGCCACCCGAGACTCATGTACATCAAAATGGGAGTCTTTGAGTCAAAGCACGAGAATTGGCAATCAGAACGACTGTCCTAATTTTCATTTATTGGATCGCTAGACATTTTTTTTGTCCATTTTGCGTCTATGCAAAATGGCGCCTGGTCGTTCTGCCATTCTGCATATGCCAAATGGCAGAGGTCATATGCGAAATGGTGGCGCCATTACTGCCGCCCCCTTTTTGCATGTGCGCAGGCCAGCTGAGCTGCCATTTGTGCATGTACAAAATGGCCAACCGGAATTCTGATCGAAAATTCGGATTGATCCAAATAGCAAGTTGGAATTTCATCAGCTGTTCCGTTTTAGGGTGGACTGTTCTGCAAAACTGGAAGGGCTGCTCTGAATCAGCTCTACTCTGGATTTTGCGGGGAGTTGAGCTTCTGTGATCTAGGCAGCTCACGGAGCTCACTACTACTCTACACTGGTGAATCTGAGAGCTATTGGAGCCAATATTTGCTTTCTAAACAGTTGACCTTCTCCTAGTTTGAGGCATCTGGTGACGCTCCTTCAAGGCCACTAAAGCCGATTATATGGATCCTCTTTCAGAATACAGTCAGCTCATTTAATCTCCTCCCCGTCTCTTTCCTGACAACGCTCCTGTTATATGCTGAGGCACACTGATAACTAAGGCTAGACTTGGTTGCTCTGTGTGAGTTTCCAAGGCGCTTGGATCATTTTTACAGACTTATTTTATTTATTTATTTTGATTTCAATAAATAAATATGCACATCTCATGTGTATGACTCTTTCACCAACAAGATCCAAAGACAGCACAAAATTGTGCGCATTCATGCCTTTCCATTTTGGACGAGGAAACTTGCCCGTGGCCTAGTTTTTGTTTGTTTAAAAAACGTTTTATTAGTAGTCCAGTCTATTAGCAAGAGATTGGCGCTAAAAATGGTATAATCTTTGCACGCCTGGGGTATGATCTTCCAGGCAGATGGTGCTTGTATTCTTGTGATTTTTCTATAAGAATAATGTCCCTTAGCTTCAGTTATATAACTAATGCCATTCTCACATTCAGGGTCCCCGTCTCCCCGGTAACTTAATTAAGCATGTGCACCTGTGATTTCTCCACTTTGTGAATGTATCTCTGGCCATTTTTAGAAGGACCTGCCTAGGGTGACAGGCCTGTGTGCATCACCACGCACTTCCGGTGCGTGGAGGGGGGCCCTTTACATGGTGGCAGATGGGTGTGTAGTTGGTGTGCCCCACACACTGCCCAGTCATGCCCCCGCACGCAGCAACCAGGAAAAAAACAGGATGGGTGGCCCTCCCTGGGAATATCCCATCTAAAAATGGCCTCTGTTTCTCCCTAGGCCCCCCTCTCACATGTTCTTCCTAGATTGTAACTCCCTCGGGGCAGGGACCCATCTCTAATTAATGATTGTTCAGTTCCAGGTGAATTGCTGGCATTAAATAAATAAACAATAATAATGCATCTTTATTAAGTAAATTAGAATTTATTTATGTCACCCTCTGTGAGCAGGAGGGTGCAGGATAAAAGAAAATTAAAACAAACAAACAAACAAATAAATAAAATGACTTTGGTCATCTGGGAGCAGCATGCTGGTTACAATGAAGCCAAATATAAACATTTGCAGCAGATCAGGATGGCATGGCAGAGGCCTGGGCAGAGGTGGCCTTAGTGGCTGCTCATTGACTTTGGAATTCCCTGGCCCCTGAGGTTTGCCAGAGTTTGAGCTGCACGTGTATTGGAAGCAGAGGAAAACATTTTTGTTCAGACAGGCTTTTCATGGGTGGGGATAGGTTAGGGATTAGGGCATGGGGTAAGTTTTGCTTGGTTTTATTTAATTCTTTTAAAATGTTAATATTTGGCTTCATTGGGTATTTTCAGACATTATGTGGTCAATGTCAACCACAGTCAATTCCCTGTGGTGGCTTGGACCACGTAACGTCTGTTGAGGGGAACGTATGTTCCCCCCTAGATGTTACCACGGCGGGGAATCACATTCACCACGTGAGCGGCCGAAGCGGCGGGACCGGAGGCCGTCGCGTGGTGAAGGTGATTCCCCGCTGTGGTGACCCCTGCCATCACATCTGGACGGCGGCCACGGCCTGGAATCCCCGCAGGGATTCCAGCCCGTGGCCATAGTGGGCGAGCGCTGCGGCGGCATTGGCCACGGTGGCCGCCCATCTCCCCAGAGGGCGGGCGGCAGGGAGCATAGAGGGGGTGGGGCCGTGCGGCTGCACATTGCACCACGTGGCCCCGCCCCCTCCCCAATTCCCCACCGGGATCCCCCGGCACGTCTGTTAGGGCGTGACGGGTCATCCCGGCGGGGGATGAATCCATTGATTTCGTGATGGTGCCAATTGGCCCCATCACGTCTGAAAACACCCATTGTAACCTGCCCTGAACCTGCTACTCCAGGGAGAGAGTGGGACAGAAAAGTTAAGTAAATAAGCAAATAAACTTGATTAATACATTTATATCCCACCTGCTCCAAAGGATCACAATGGTTAACACCATAATAAAAAATAAAAATACATTAAAACGTATTTTAATTGCACCTCCAACGCCCCCAAACCCCACCCCCCTGCCAAACCTTTGGTCAAAAAATAAAGTTTTACATTGCCTCCAAAAAACTCTCAGGCTGTTGTTTTGATGAACATCCAGAGGAAGGGAGTTCCACAAAGAAATAAAGACAGATTAATACTCACAGGCAGCTACTGACTGCTTCATGCTCCAGATTTTAACACTGACTAACGCCAGCTGTCCAATCCTCATAGTCACTGAAACCTTGGAACGTTCACACTGGTTGCTTAAATGTACTACATACACAACAGATCATGCTGGTGCAGCAGCACAAGTTCCACAGAAGAGAATAGAACGCTGAATGCTAAGTGTTCATGTCAATGTTGTCCTCCTGTAGAATCATACTGCCTCTTTGTGTGGTGTGTGTGTGTGTGTGTGTGAAGGTCTCTGGAAGATGTGAGACCTTTTCTGTTTGGCCAGGCATTTAGTAGGCAGGGATAGGGTTGTGTGGAATTGAGGTGTAGTTTCTATGGGGATTTGTTAGAATTTTTTATGTTGTTAGCCAGCCACCCAAAGCTTCTGGAACACATCACACCAGTGCTCCAGAGTCTGCACTGGCTGCCAATAGCTTTCCAGACACAATTACATCTGATTAGAAGACTACGGCTCTATATTTCTAATTCTGACCTTGCCACCATCATCCATGCTTTTATTACCTCGAGACTAGACTACTGTAATGTGCTCTATGTGGGACTGCCCATGGTGATGGTGTCACGGGTTCCACAAGCTGAGCATTACCTTTACTCGTTGGGGCACCACTGTCACGGGTTTGGGAGTCCGCACCCCCACTTTACCGGGTTTGAGTGACTCAGTTTCCCTTGCGCACAGTTCTCTTGAATCAGTTTCTCTCACTGGCTAATTCAAGTGTGCCACAATGAAACTCCTTTGTCACACAAGGGCCCGATCCTTCCCGTTTACAGACTCTTTACTCTCTGGGTTCGCAAGAGCTTGAGGGCTCTTGTAGCTCACTTGTGTTCCAATATTAGACACTGACCACTTCTTCATAAAATAAGAAGTAAGTTTATTGATTACATAAACAAGATAGTTAAACAGAGTGGTAACTAGAAATAAAAGGTAAATATAACGCATTCCTAACTTATACTGGTTGAGTTCTAAGTTATTCATCTTACCCCTAGCAAGGTCCGTAAGTTCTTCTCAGTCCTTGATGTAAGCGACTGGGTCTCCAGACTTAGAGTTGCTACAAAGCAAAGTTCTTCCTCTCAGTTCATGGCTTCCAGCTGCTGCCTTTCGTATGCAGATGCTCAAGCTGGCTTTTACAAGAAGTCCCTCTCTCCCTCTGGGATCTCTCCCCTTATATCTCCTGGAGGAAACTCTTATCAGATTTCCCTGTCTTTCTGCACGTAGCCAATGGCTACCTTCATTGTTGATGTCCCTGGCCATCTGTTTGGGGCCAGGGTTCCCCCAATACACATCTTTGTCTCCTTGTGTTTGCTGTAGGCTGGTGACATGTAAAAGCTCTATCTCAAGTTGTACAATTCTCAGAGTCCTAATTTGAGTTTTACAGTTCTCAATGTCAACATTACAAACATGTGGAACCTTTGACATTACATAGTGTACATGTATAGTAACATTACATACATGTGAAACCTTTGGTGCCACCCATTTACCAAACATGTAGTCCCGTGTTGCACGTGTGTGACCCCATGTTTCTCCATGACAGATAGTCCGGAGGCTGCGGCTAGTGCAGAATGTGGCGGCCCGTCTCCTTATGGGGCCAGGCTGGCGTGAGCATATAACTCCAGGTCTGTGTACATTGCCCTGGCTGCCAATAGTCTTCCGGGCCTGATTCAAGGTGCTGGTTTTAACCTTTAAAGCCCTACACAGTCTGGTTTCCACTTATCTGAAGGACCGCCTCATTCTCTGGGCCCTAAGCCGGCCTTTGCGGTCTGCCAGGAGTGCTCTCCTTGCGGTCCCGCACTGTCGGCAGATGACCACTATGGATGTCTTTAGACATAACGCTGTTCAGTGTTCTGTAACACAGTGTCCTACCGTTACAGTGCTTAGACATGCCGTCAACCAGTATTCACCCCAAACACTGGAATTTAATGCTGCCAAGTCTTGACAGTTTAATCAGTGTTTGGAGTGAACACTGTGTTGATGGTAATCTCCGCCATAGTGACAATCACGGGATAGTTGTTCAGATGGACATTATCCCAGGATAGTTTAATAACCAAGTGTTATAAACCCCAGAGAATTGGGTTTGTTCAGATGGACATGCCATCCTGGGATTAAAGCAATTATTTGGGGATAAATGTCCATCTGAAAACGCCCCAACTGTGAGATCCTAATAGTCACTGAGA
Organism: Sphenodon punctatus; assembly: GCA_003113815.1. Classification (NCBI taxonomy): domain Eukaryota; kingdom Metazoa; phylum Chordata; class Lepidosauria; order Sphenodontia; family Sphenodontidae; genus Sphenodon; species Sphenodon punctatus. The sequence goes on along the minus strand of QEPC01003143.1, from coordinate 4,962,903 downwards.
CCTTGGAATGTTCACATCAGCTTCTCTGCTAAAGGTATGACAAACCCGTCTCGTTTGTACAGTCACTGACATTTCACAGGCCCCAACGGGACAAGAAAGCTGGAAATCCAGAACCAGCCTGCAATCCATCCTGTGATACACTCAGAGCTAGGAAAGAGCCCTGCAACTACCCAAGAACTAGCATAGCTGTGAGGAACATCCTGATTTTACAATAGCAAGGAAGGAAGGAAGGTGATGATGGCAATACTCATACCAAGGGCGAGACACATCGGCCCAAGCCTCCTGTTTATTGTCTGCGTGATACAACGTGAGGGGCACATGATAACTCCATGTAGGGCAGCCTTAGTTTAATTTTTAAAATATTATATTGTATTTTATTTTGAACTTAGGGTTCCTCTGTGTAGGAATTGCTCCCTAAGTTATGTTAGTTGCCTCGAGCTAATGTCATTAGGAGAGAGCGGGATATAATAAACGATGAGATGGGAAATTGAGGCTATTGTCTACATGATAGGGGTGTGCCATTCATTTTCATTGTTTTAATTACTAAAACAAACAAAGCCCCATTGTCGGCCCACCCCAATGAATGAGACAGGACACCATAGTATGGATTTAACAAGACCACACCCTTCATTGATCCAAAATCAATCCAATTGAATAGGTGAGGGAGTGACATCGCCTATTGCGACTCAGGGTCCAGTATCAAACAGTAACTTGTTTCAAACTTTAAACTGCAGGGGAGGTCTCGATGTACCCTCGATAACCTCCCCCCAACAATAACGTCTCCCCATCGTCCAGCGCTTACCGCGCGGCCAAAGGCGACTTAATCCTTTTAGACTATGAGTAAGGATTTTGAGTGCCTGTCGTTGGGGGGCCATACAATGCCCTACCACTGTTCCAGGTCACCCCTTCCCAGGGAAAGCCACGCTATGCATGCCACACCCTGCAATTACGTTTGAGCGTGCCTTCCCCATCTCTTAAGGAGATGACCCCTATGTTTACTTACCCTATCAGAAATGATACTGGACCCCCACCCAAGGGTGCGACAATTTCTTTCATATATAATAAACATTTACAAATTGAGCACGAGCACCACACCAAACTATTGGCCGATCGAATTGATCCCATACTGTGAGGAAGGCGAAAACAAACAAGAGGCCATCTGACCAAATTTCCCTGTCAAAAATTCCTTCCTGGCCCATACTATGCGACCAGTTAAAAAACCGCAGTATAAGGGAGAGGTGGGTGGGTGCTGCTCCGTTCCCTGCTCGTCCTGGACTGAGCAGGGAACGCGTTGCTGGTGCTGCTGACCACCACATGGTTCCGGCAGCCAATCAGTGAGGGAGTTCTTTGCGCGCTCAGCGAGGGTTGCCAGGGCAACCCTCGCCGACACGCTCGGGGGGACCTTGCCACAATACGCTGCAGGCAGCGCTTCTGGGAGGCTCGTTTGCATCCCGCCCTAGGAACGGGGGGCGCGACAACCGCCCCACCGCCGTTATCAGGCGGAGGGCAATTCGTTTTAGTAATTAAAATATGAAAATGATTGACAAAGGTAAAGAAAAAGGTTTCCATTTGCATTATAAAAATAAAAATCCCTGCGCATGCCCTTCCCCAAAATGGTGGCGGCAACATCAGGGCCGTTTTGGAAAAGGGCTGCACCTGTGAGGAATGGTCTGGTGCCCATTTTGTGTATGCACAGCGATTTTTTAATTAATAAAATAAAATAGTTTAAATAAAATTAAAGAAAACAAAAATGTAAAAATGACAATGGACGGTTTTGTTTCCAACCTGAAAACGAAGGGGTTTTGGTAAATGAAAACAAGTTATGTGCCTGCTGCACACCCCTGCTTCGTGATTTGCTAAAAAGCGGAGAATAGGGGCTACGGGGGGCGTTGATATGTCGTACCCCGAGTTTGGGAAGGAGGGAAGAACCCCTTCTTTAAAATTGCTTTAAATTGCTCTGCTTTCTTTTAATTGGTCTGCTGCTTGTGCTGTTGTGCCGGAGATTGCAATGGAAACGCAACCCCAGGAGCAACAGCACAAGTGGTGGCAGTGGGGGTTGGAATGGGGTGGGGAGGATTCCCTGCTCCCCCCCTCTCCCCCCCACTTTGGGGACTCCTGTTTGAGGACTGGAAGCTAATGCTTCCAGAGCCAGAGAGACTCCAACTACCGATTTCTGGTAGCCTTGGGCATTTTGTGTGGTTGACTTCACTTTTTAAAGTGAAGGATGTCACACGCATGCACACACACCCGTAGCTCCTTTCAGGAGTGGGCTCAGAATATGGGCAAGAGGAATGCTTGTGGGGATTTGACCCTTTGGAGAGGATATTAACCCCAGCACTCATGGATAATTAGCCCATTAAGAGCTGTTCATGGCTCCCAGATAGAGCAGGCATGACAGAAGAAAAGGGTAATAAAAGGGTGGACTAGAAGTCAGTAGAAAGACCTACAGGGATGAGCTCAGAGCCACGAGGGGTGGAAGCCATGTACCAACAGGACTGATGAGGACAAGAGAAGAGGTTTTGGCCACAGGAGTTTGCCTCATAAATTGAGGAACTGGCTAATTAGGGAGATAGGCCGAAGCCTCACCTGGAGTAGTGCCCGGAGAAGAGGCCCTTGTTTGAGGTGCGTATGGAACAATACAGCCTGGTGAGCAGGGGTGCAGGTTTACTGCAACCCCCAAAGCAGAAGCAGCAGCAACAACCTCCGCGGACTGTGCGTGGCCAGTCACATCCTGCCCCCTCCAGGAGTGCAGCAGGGAGGCCACTCCTTGAATGAGGGGAAGGGAGGGGTTGGACAGGGACGCAGTGACTCCAGGATGGACGGAGGGAGGAAGTTCTCTGAAGAAGAGTTGCCTTTGGGAGTCCTTGCCCCTATGTACTTGGAGCTGGTTCTTGGCAGGGGAGGGCTCCAGACCCTAACCCCAAAGGTGTCAGCAGGGAAGGAAACTGGAGTTTCTTGTTTCAGGGATAGAGCCTCCTCTATCCCTGGAAGAAGAGATAGAACAAGGAGCGGGGAGTGCAGCAGCATTGGATGGGGGCCTGTTCCTATTATTGCTACACCCCATGTCTGGGTCTGTACAAATCTACTCCTGTGGTAATTAAAAAAAGCAACCTTGTGCCTCAACTTCAGGGGTTGGTGGGACTGGTCTGCACCCTGCTGGTCCACTGTCTCTCTCTGATCAGAAGACCAGTCTCATTCATCCTGAACTGCTGCCGGTGGCGCAGATTGGGGCTGAAAGAATTTGGCTATTCCCGAGTGAATGGAAATTTCGTGACTTTTGGGGAACCTTGCTGAATTTTAAGACCCCCCAAAAGTGCTGATGATGAAGGAAATGACAAATAGAAAATTTCCAGAAGGACTGCGCTGATTGTACAGAAATACCAAAAGACGTTCCTGAATGGGAACTCAAATGAATCGTTGCAAGAACTGGCAGGCTTTCACATCGTCGGGAAAGTGGTGAACCAGCTGTTTTTGAAGAAATAGTGTTTGATGAAATAAACTGTTTCGACTCTGGTGCTGGGTTACTTCCTGCTGATTAGCTGTTCAGTGGGAGCAGCCCAGCCTCCCACCCCCCTTCACAGTGCTCTGGGATTTTGCAAGATGGGAACAGAGTACGGGTGGGGGAAATCATATATGGGAGTGGATGAGGGCAGGAATTGACCATGTGGGGGCGGGATAGAAACAAAATGCTAAGAAGTAAAGGATCATCGAGGAGCAAAGCTTATCTGCTGAAAGGTTTGAGTGGATCCCAAGCTTAGGGTCTAGGTGACCCCATTTTGAAACTTCTATGTAATTCCATGACCCCAGAAGGCAACCAAGACATGCAAAGTATTCCAAATTCAGGTTGAGATTATGACCCCATCTGCAGACGGGGTGACTACACTTGGGATCCTGACCCACCTTTTGGGAACGTCTCTAACTGGAGTCACTAATTCCCACATGAGTGGGAGTGAATTTAAATCACTGCTGTGAACAATCCCAGAATCCTGGGCATTCTCCTCCCCCCAAAGACATGCGGTGTTGCAGACAGATGACCTCAAGAGAGTTCATGCTGATTGCTGTTGGAGTCTTTTACGGTATCTGTGTCTTGCTTAATAAACCAGCTCATCTGTGGGTACAGTTTTGCTGGTATCATCGTGTTCTCATTAGTGGATACAGGAAAACAAGATTGCTAGGCACATCTCGCTGGAGATATGCACTACTGGCTTCTAATGAATAGGACGCCAAAGACATGAAGGGGATTAAAAGGGAGAAGGAGAGTTGTTTAAGGCCAAAGGACTGGAACAAGACAAGGGAAGAAAGAGAGAGAATGGAAGAAAGAATGAGAGGAATGTTACTCTGTGTAAGAATGGGTTGAAAGGGTCTGATCTCACAGAGCACTTACCACTCTCAAACTGTATTGAGAGTCAAAGTGGATTGGGGGGAGGGGGGGCGTCTCTCTATGTAAACTGACCCTAGTTGTTGTTAGGAGTCCAAGAGCCTCAGACGGGTTTAAGGCTTTCATCCTTGAAGCATCCTTTTGAGTTAGCACAGAAGCAGTCTTCATTCTACAGAGGGGTCTGTCTGGAACATGCACAATTCAAGGCAGGGGGGGCGGGGAACTCCCCCCCCCCCCCCCC
>QEPC01003143.1:4869532-4947041 GCA_003113815.1 Sphenodon punctatus | reverse complement strand
AAGTTACTGTTATGGATCAGTTGTTAGAGGTAGATTCGGAATTGGGGTTAGGGGTAGGTAATTAGGATATACATTATGGAAGGGGTACTTGCGTTATATATTGTATAATATTATAGCAAATTTTATATTGTATTTTCCATTTTTGGTTATTGGAGATAATAATTATAGTAAGCATTATTACAAATTTCATATTTATATGTTATCAGAAGAGCGCACTTAATTGCTGTTTTGATGTAATGTGATGTGATATGTGTAAGGTATGTATGTTTGTTTGGCTATGGCGAAAGCTGGCTTAATAAAATTGAATTGAATTGAATACAAGCTTCAAGGGGTGCAGAGAAGATGGTAGTAGTGATTCTTATTGTTTAAGGGGTGCGCTCAGGAAGAAGAATGCCCAGATCATGGATCTGGCCATGGACCTGTCCCCTCTCCTTGTGTGCATGCCCTCATCTCTACTTCCTTACCCCGAGTTCCAACTTTCAGTGCTTGGGGATAGAAACTGAACCCAGGGGCCCGATCCAGGAATCAGAAAGGGGCCAAATAAAAGCTAGCCATAGGCCACATTTGGCCTCTGAGTAGAGCTGAAATGATTACCTGCAAAACTGGGTAGACCTGTCAAATTTCTAATACCTGAATCAGCACAAAAATATCAGGTACAAATCGGTACCCGATTACAACCCGATTTGGGTACCTGATGTGATGGAATGTCAACTTTTGGTAACGGAATGTCGACATCTGGTACTGAGTGATTTTTCAGTGTTCCATCCCAATTTTTTGATCAATGACTGGAAATAGGTAATCAGGTCATGGAAATGTTAGATTTTTCAGGTATGTGGGTGCCTGATTGGTGATTGGGCTGCCTGTCGAATACTCAACACGGTTCTAAAAAATGCAGGGATTGCCCACAGGTACTCGCGGGTTCCACTCTTCCCGGGATGTTTCCTACCGCTGGGCTAAATAATAATAATATTTGCTCTGAACTGCTTTCTGGACAGACTGGTTAATCAGTGTGGAGATATTCAGCTGTGCATAAAAGTGTATTTACAAGTGCCAGTGGCGGGATGCACACGCAAATTAGGTGCGGTTTCAATGACGTCTCAAAGGCATTCCACGCATGATTGAGGTTTTCCAGTGCACTGACAGGTGTTCTTTACCGATCTGTTTTTTTGCAGCTCGGCAAAGCACACTTGTCAGTGTGCCGAAAAACTTGAGTCATGTGCGAGGCGCCTTTCAGACATCATCAAAACCGTGCCTAATTTGCATGCACTAGGGCTGATGTGGCAGCAGCTGTTACCACGCCACGATTCCATTCCGCTATTTCGGAATTGCCTGCGCCACACCATGGCTTTTCTGCGGACATTCCGCTAATTCCGCTGGCATTCTGCAAATTGCAGAATTGCGGAAAAATTGCGGAAACTGTAGGAAAACCACTGTTCCGCTATTTTGTGGCGCTGGCGGAATGGCGGAAGTAGCGAAAATGTCATGTTTCTGCTATTTTGCGAAGCCCGTGGAAGTAGCGGAATGAAATTAGCGGACCTGAGGAAGTAGCAGAATGAAACTAGCGGAATGAAAGCCTCTGCCACGCCATACCACTAATCGCGGAAACGCTGTTTCCGGTGGAAATAGCTACCGCTGCGACAATCCGCTACAGCCCTAGCATGCACGTCCTGCCGCTGGCACTTGTAAGTACACATTTCTGCACTTCGGAGTGGGGCCTAGGCGTATAGGATTTGAGGCAGATAGGCTAAGACTATAGTTTCATAATATTCCAGTTGAAACAACATTTGAAAATCTGTCTTCCTTCCCCATCTTTTATATTCTTTTCATTCTGACAGCGATCAGTGGTTGGAGATAAAATTCTAACTGTATCTAACTTTACAGAGTTTGGGGAATCCAGTTTGTTGTACAGAGGGTGTACTTGAGAACGTTCTGATGCACACCCTGTGATTAATCTCAAGCCTTCTCTCTTTGTTTTCTGTGTGTTCATGTTACTGTTGCACATAATTTCATTGGTTCTTTTTATTTTGTGACACCTTCATTTCTTCAAACACAAATGATTCTTGCTGTAATGCTGTTGATTTTTCTCGTGACACTTCTGCAGGTGTGTTGTATAAGCGTGTTATGTAACAAAATAAAACCTGCTGTTGTAAAGAAAATCAGGATCATTGGCTGAACACGAGATGTCTTTTGGTTGCGGGCAATGCGCCATCTGAATTTTAATTTTAAAAATCTCTCTTTTTTATTTTTTTGTAAAGTACAGCTGGAAAGAGCTGACTGTGGTAAAAAAAAGAAAAGAAAAAAAAAATCTCAAAACCCTAACTCTTTGACTGGATAATACTATCCATATGTGAGTGAACAAGCCTCAATCTTGACTTTCTATTACCTTTCCAGTGCATGTCAATGAAAAAACTTTACAGAACTTAACTCCTCTAGTGAGTTGGGGTCTATCTGACCCCAAAGCCCATAAAAATTGCTGCACTTTAAAAAAAATGTGTTCCTCTTCAAATGGCATATATTTTTAAAGGAAGAAGTAAAACTTTCTGCATTCATCATGCTGCATGTTGTAGTTTTTGCATGGAAAATAATCACTAAAAATTAGGGCTGAAAGTTCACTCTTGGGTTTTTCTTTTGTCTTGTCAAGAATGCCGCTTGTCAGCTCATTCCGGGAACTGAGAACTGGCAGCATCTAAGCTTAATTCTTGATGAGAATGGAAAAAAATAAATCATTGGGTATTTTCAGACGTTATGAGATCATGCTCAACCACAGTGAATCAACGTCAATCCTGCGGCGGGGCCAAAGCACCCTGAACGTCTGTTCGGCAGCCGCCAGATGTTCACCACAGACAATACCCACATGTGGTCAAAATCAACCGGATCATCTCTGAAAGCATGGTCAAAGAGATTCCCAGCGGGAAACAAAAAAAAGTAACGTCTGGACGGCAATCACTGGCCGGAATCAATCAAAATGCTTCCCAGCCGGGGACAAAGCACGCAGCATCACTGTCAGGCAACCAGCAACAACACAGGCCATGGAGGGAGATTTAAAGGGCACACAGCAGAAGGGGGACGTGCCGGGATGTAGCGAGGTGGGAGGCAGAGGAGAGTGGAGGGCGAGAGAGTGAGTGAGGAGGAGGAGGTGGAGGCAGGGGAGGAGGTGGTCATGCTGCACATGCAGGAGGTGGAGGGACAGCAGCAGCAGCAGCAGCAACAGCAGGGACAGGCCGCCCTGGGGGACATACAGGATCAGGGCAGAACAGCAACCAAACACACACACCCCTTGTGTCCCACAGACATGCAAACGGGCCCGGGAGGTCAAGCCCCCAGAAGACATGGGCTCTGCCCAGGTGGAGGAGCAGGAGCAGGAGGAGGAACCATAGGGGAGAAGGTGGAGAAGACCGTATCACCGAGGGGGGCAGTGGGGGGCTCTGGGAGACCCGGGACTTCATCTGCATCTGGGGGACCCTGGAGCATCAGGTGGAGCTGGTGCTCAATCAGAGAAATGAGCACGTGTTCCAGGAGATAGTGTAGGAATGGAGGTGGTGGGGTATCACTGGACTGTCACACAGTGCTGTTCCAAGGCCAAAGAGCTGAAGAGGGTACAAAGCGATACGGGACAGCAACCAGCGTTTTGGGCATGGACCTGGGACCGCCCCCTTTTATGATGCCCTGGACCGCATTCTTCATATGAAGGGATCCATAGTTGCCCCACGCCTCGTGGGCAGTGCCATGGTCCGGGTAGGGAACGGGCCGAGGTACCCCCTCCCCTCACCACCCCACAAGAAGGCAAGCGCTCCAGGGCCCCAGACCCCCAGGAGGAATGCCCCAGGACCTCGAAGAACAGCAGCCCCCCCCCAGACAGCAGCCCAGAGAGCGCCCGCCCCCTGGCCAGACAGCCGGACTCTGAGACCAGCACCCTCATCACCCTCAGCTAGTGGTCGCAGGGGGAGCACAGAAACATGGAGGGACAGGCCTCGGAGGGATCAGAGACAGACATTGAGGGTAAGCATGCAGATGGGATGGGGGGACAGAACTGGGCCGAGGCAGGGGGGTCGGGGATGGCCCGGCGAAGGGTCAGGCCCCCTCCAGCCCTGGCACCCCACGACATGGGTCCGGGGACGGTCACCCGGGCAGCCCGACAGTCCCCCACCAACCACTCCTGCATAGCCCCACAGGGCACAGAATGCCCCAGCACCAGAGGCAGGCAGGAAAACAGGCCGGCGCAGAGCAGCCCACGCAGCGGCTGGAGGAACCAGGTGAGCCACACATGCAGGGTGAGGGAGCCCCCAGGGAGGCTAGGAGGGGGACCCAGGGCATTCATGGTGGGATGGGGGGCCCTGGGAGGGCGGGAAGGGGTGATGGTACCGGGCACCAAGGGGGGCAGCTGCCTGGGGCAGCATACCACTAACTGCCGTGTACCCTACAGGACAGCCGGAGGGGCAACAGCAACCCGTGCCCGTGCCCCCAGACCAGCAGATGAGGGAGCACCGGGCACGGGTACAGTGCTGGAGGGAGGAGCAGGCGGAGGACATCGTCTGGACCATGACGAAACAGGGGGAGCAGATGATCGCGACTGTGGACTGCATGGAGGCGGCCATAGAGCACTCCCTGGAGTGGGCAGAGGCAAGGGACCAGAGGCTCCAAGCAGACGTGCACCTGGAGTGGAGGCAGGAGTGCCGGGAGCACAGCAGGCAGGTTGAGGCATTTGGGCGGCTGGAACAGGCCATCGCGGGGATGGTGCAGGAGCATTCCGCCAAGATGGATAGGATCCATGACATTGGGACCTCCCTGCTCCTGCACGCGGGCACTATGTGCACCTATGTGATGGCTGCCGTTCCGCCGGGCACCCTGTCTGCCCAGGGGCCCGTGCCGGGCCCCTCGGCACCCCCACCCCAGCCACCCCAGCTGCCTCCATGCCAGCAGGGGCCCCACATCTGCCTCCCGGTCCCTATAGGCCTCTGGAGGGAGAAGCTGCCCCTCGGGTCCCAGGTCCTCCCTCCCTCCCACCACCGCCTGCCCCTCTTGACACCGAGGCCTCCCAGGACACCATTGGGGACATGGACAGTGGGGGGGGGGAGTGGAGGAAGCTCCCAGAGCTCCATGCCACCCACAGGGCACTCGAGGGGGCAGCCCTGGAAACGTGGGAGTTGGGGGGGATGAGGGGGAAGGGGGAGGGGGGTATGAGGGGGGGGCACCATGCACCGGGGGGGCGGCAGCGGTGGTGGTGGGGACACGTGTCTGTGGTTTGGATAATAAATGCACTGAACACAGTACCGCCTCCTGTGGTCTGTAAATGGGCCCAGAGGTGGTGGTGGTGGTGGTGGGGTGGTAGACCGCTCCCATATAGGGGCTGGACCAGGGAACCCCCGGGGCCCCAAGGGGGTGGGGCGGGCGGTGTGCGGCCTCACGCCTCGGCCTCTCGGCTGATGTGTCTGGCTAGGGTGGCATGGATGCGCTTGGCATAACAGTACTCCCTCGGGTTGTCCATGCTCACGTACAGAGGCATGGGGCCAAGAGGGTGGGTACGCATGGGGTATTCGAGGGCAGCCCCATTGGTCTCGCACACGTTGTGCCGCAACAGCAGGTACCTATCACCAGGGCCGAGGTCTCCACCATGTAGTCCAGCCAGCCGGCGAGACTCCTCCAGCGCTGCTTGAGGGCCCCAAACGCCCGCTCGACCACAGTCCTGCTAGCACACAGGCGGGAATTGTACAGCACCTCTGCCAGGATTCGGGCGACCGGGTATACCTTCTTCAGCCACCAGGTGAGGGGGTAGGCCGGGTCCCCGGCAGGAGTTGGGTGTTGCCAGGGCCTAGACCCCGATGGCCACCCGCTGGATCATGGGGATGGGGTTCCTCATGGGGGTGTGCTGCCACTCCAGCCAGGGCATGAACATCTCTGTGAGCCACAGTAGGGTGAGCTTGTCCATCCGGAAGTGCGCCCTCCAGGCTGCCTCGTCCCACTGAGCCAGCGCCCGGGACCACCAGCTCTGTGCCCTCTCCATGACCCATAACCGCTGGGCAATGGGCATAGCGAGCAGAGCGGCCCGGCGCACGGTCTCTCTCCTCCATTGGAAGCACCCGGCCGTGAATCACGGCCTACCGGTCTGCCCCAGACACCCGCTGAGCCCTGAGCCGGGCTAGGGTGCTCCTGCAGCCATGGTGGGCCCTGCAGGCCCCTGCTGTGCTCCGGCCATGGTAACCTGCAGGCGGGCACCCAGGTGCATCTCGGCGGTCAGGATGTGCAGCTGATCAGTGTGGCCGCGGTACCACTTGACACAGAGCGCTAGGTGCATCCCACAGGCGCCCAGCCTTTCCCTCTCCATGGTGTGGTGAGCCCCGGGGGCCTCGGGCAACCCAGGTATAGGCTGGGACGGGTGGTGCCCCGCCCCCGACTGGTTGGGCCGTCCCCTGCAGGGTGGGCGGCCCGGGGTGGCAGGGGTGCACTATGGAGCGCACCTGCTGTCCCAGCTTGGAGCCGTGCGCATGGTCCAGCGTGCGCCCGGGCATGCAGGCTGCAGCTGCATGCCTCCTCTCATCACCTCCCACCTCTCCCTGTTGGCAACATCGTGTCCTTGCCGGCCTGATTAGTGTGTCGGCTGTCCTGTCTGTGTGCTCGGTTCCTGCAGCTGTGCTGGGTCCGTACCCCATGCCTCGCTCTGTTGCCATACATTGTTGCGGCTTGTGGCTTTCTCAGCCGGCCTTGGTACTCCCTCGGGCCCCCTCCCACCCCTGGAGGGAATGTGGGCCCCCCTGTCCATGGTGTTATTCTCCCTGGTGTGCTGGACCATGGCTGGTTGTGCTTCCACCGGGCTCCCGGCTCCCAGCCCCCATGGGGCCCCCCATCCGTGGAACTTCTGCAAGACCATGGCCCTGTGTGACCTGTGGCATACCCCAGCCGTGCAGTTGCTCCTGGGCTGCCCGGACAGCCTGTCAGGTGCTTATGCGAGCCTGAGCTCTGGCCTTCGTTACTTTGGCTATGAGGCGAGCGCCCAGGATTTCTGACTGCATGCTGAGACGCTGGGGCTGGTTCCCTTTCCCCATGAGCACATCCTGGAGATGAGGTGCTCGCATGTGGCCTGGTCTGTGGCAGAGACCGTGTCTGCCCTGTCTGTGTGCAGCCTGGCCGCCTACATGGTCTGGCTGGTGGAGGGGGGCCCTACTTTGGCTGCATTCACAGGGCCCGTGGATACCAGCGCTCCCGTGGGGCGGGGTATCACTGGCTGCTGGAGCTGGGTCACCTTCTGTGGCCCCCTGCTGATGACTGCTGCATGTCCGAGCCTACCGCGGCAGAGCTGGCAATGATGTCAGGTGTGTGGTCCCGTTCTGATGTGCAGCTGGGTCTCTTCATGCAGGATCCATTCGAGGCGTACTACCTGCTCGCCCACCATGTCTGTGCTGGGGTACCACTGGGGCATGCTTCATTGGCCCCACCTCATTCACCAGGTGGGGCACCCTACCCCTGGGCCCTTCGTGGCCCCCAGCAGCTCACTGTGAGTCCCCCTGTGCCTCCCTGGCCCCAGTTCCTGGCCCCCATGTGGGCTCCTGGCTCCTCCATGCTGCCGTGGCCTGCTGCCTGCTCCCTCCTGGATGTCCTGACTATGCTGCTGTGCTGGATGCTTCCTGGGGTGTCACTGCCCCTGCCTGTGGCCCTGAGCCCGCTCTGCCCCCACCCCCATCCACCTCTGCACCAGGTGTTCGCCTCCGCGTCTGCCTTCTCCATTGTCTGCCTCCAGCTCCCTGACTGGCCCCTCCAGCACCCCTGGGTGCTGCTGACCAACCTCCTCCTCCTGAGGTCCCGTCATCACCCTCATGGATGCCTGTGTGACCTCGGGGTTCTGGGTCCCCCGTACTGCCCCCCCCGGCTTCCTCCTGGGGGGGGTTGTGACTTTGGACCTGCTGCACTGCTCCGGATCTCCTGCCTCCCCTCCATCACCCCCTCACTGGCGCTTGGGGTCTGAGTGTGCCTCCTGGACTGTTCCTGGCCCGTGCCCTGTTCCGTGTGTGCTCCTGCTGTGCCTGTGGCCAGACCTGCTGGGGTCCCCCGTTCCGGGACTGCCTGTGTTGCTGCGGAGGTGCCCATGCAGACTGATCTGTATTGGGGGTTCTGGTTGCTGTTTTCTGTGTCCAGCTGTACCCCTGTGCCGTTTCCCCCCCTCTTCCCTGTCCCTCACCCCCCCTGAGCCCGATGTGCCATGTGTGTTGTCTGTCCCGCTATGTCTCCCCAACCCCTTCCCTCCCTTTCCCGTGTGAGTGTGTGTGCGTCCGGGCGTGTGTTTGTGGTGTGTGTTCCACTGTGTCCTCACTGTCTCTGTGCCTGTTGTGTGTGGTACCTCGGCGGCTCTTCTCCCCCCTCAATTTCCCTTGTGTGGGCGTTCCCTTTTGTCCCTTCTGGCTTTGTTTGCCCTCAGCCGGCCATGTCTGTGTCCCGCCCCTCCCCAGCTCGTTCTGGGTGTTGACCACGGCCGGGAATTGGCGTCATGTCTGTTGCGCTGCCCTGGACCGTGATCTGGCGACCCGATTCCCTGCTGTGGTCCGGCTCCCAGCACATCTGTTCGGGGCTTTTATTGACCACGGGGTGTGGTTGAACGGTTCACCACCACTGGGAATTCACTGTGGTGACTCCGGACCGCGTAACATCTGAAATCACCCATTGTGTATGCACAAATGGTCACCGAGCTGTTCTGTGCATGCAGTGCACAATCCTTTCTCATACCTCAGGGATTGCTCACCCTCCGCGCCCCAGAGCGGCTCCTTCCGTCTGCCGGGGGTGCCTTCTTGGAGGTCCCCTGTGTTAAGCGGGGGGCCACAATGGAGAGGGCATTCTCAGTGGCCGGGCCGCGCCTTTGGAACTCCCTCCCGGCAGAAGCTCGCCTGGCCCCCGAGCCTTTTAACATTCCGGCGAGTTTGTAAAACCTGGCTGTTCGTCCAGGCCTTTGGGGAGGGTGGGAGGATGGGTTAGTGGGTTTTTATCCTCCTACCCTTCTCTATTATTTTTATTATTCTTTGTCCTTTCCCTGTTTCTATTTGTAAGATTTTTATGACTGTTTTAAAATATTTTAAAGGTTGTTTTATTTGAAATTTGTTAGCTGCCCCGAGCTGCTTGCAGGAGGGGCGGGGTATAAATGTATTAAAATAAATAAATAAATAAATAAATAAAAATGGTGGCAGCAGTGTTGCTGCTGTTTTTGAAAAGGGTAGCCAGTCTGCGCATGTGTGGTAGCTATTTTGTGTATGCACAGACTGGTGCCCTTTTCCAAAATGGCAACGATGCTGCCACCACTGTTTTGGAAAAGGGCTGTGCATGCACAGAACAGCCTGGTGGCCATTTTGTGCATGTGCAGTGACTTAATTTATTGATTTTATACTGAGAAATGCTGAGAAATTGGTATTTCTTGGATTTTCAGTATTTCTCGTGAGAAGCTAAAATGCTTCTCATTTCAGCCCTACTAAAATGTACCGGGGTCAGTTAGACCCCATTCATGTTTCAGTGGACAGCCATAATTGTTGATCTCTCTCTCTCTCTCTCCCCTCTCTAAATGCTTTAACAGCTAAATAAGTTAAATTCAATCATTTGTAATGCATTCCCTCATTTTTCTTTTAAAATGTAAACTAGCTGGGGGTGGGGAGGGGGTGTGTCACTTAAACCCCTATGCACAAGTAAGGCAGTAGTTTTTGAGACAGACTTAGGGTTAAACCTTGGCTATTTACAAAATCAATCAGGCTGAAGATTTGAATGGCCTTTACACTCACTTTTGTTTTGGAATCTGGATCCAAGTCAGTGAGTGCAAAGCAATGAGAAATGCCAGTCTTAAGTTTTTCCAAAGTGCACATAGATCTGATAGTGGGGGAGGGGAGTTCACCCGGTGGAATTACATGGGGGGTTAATGTGCTAACAGCAAAGACTCTTAGACCTTTTGCATTCAACAATGCTGAGTTTTGGCAGCACCGGGAGATTGATTTGGTATGCAGAGTTAAGCATACCATTTCCATCGCTTTCCCGGGCGCTGGCCGGCAGTCTATCTTCAGCAGCAGAAAGCCAGTCTCCCTGGTGACAAGAAGGGACAGTGACTCTCTGGGAAGAGAAGAGGTGGGAAAATGGGTACATAATGTTTTCACTGCAGAACTTGGGCAAGTAGACTCCGAAATGGCTTTCTTATGAAAATCAGCTGCTCTTGAAAGGAGGGTTGGTGGGGCAAGCCAGAAGATTGCCTAGTGGCCTGTAGTGATAATAATTGTGGGTATTTCAACCTCCTCAATCAAACAACAAAAAAAAGGATTTATGAAGACATTTCCCAGAGGGTACACTCTAATGCCAAGTGCAATGCTATGGAATACATCGACATGCAATACGCTATAGTTATGTACCCATCTACAGATGTTATTACATCCAAAGCCAGGATAATTTCCCATGATTTCCAATTGCTTTCTTAGAGGAAGCTCAGGTTTACACCAGCCTAAACAAGATCAGAAGCAAGTCTTAAAACTGCCATTTAACACAACCCCGGAGTGGAAGTGGATGCATATATATATATCATGACATCACAACTTACACTGCTCACGCAGGGTGGACATTCCCTATCTTGTTTCAAAGTCGTTGTCCCTGTTGTAAATCGTGAGGGCACTTTTTGCCGTGCTTTCCCCTGTGCCCTTTTACCAGAGATCAGCTGAAAGAGAGAGGGGAAACCACACAGACTCTTGTCTCCAGATTACCTCCTTTTGCTGTTGTCCAGAATGAGCAAACCTGTAAAGTCTCCCAATCCAATTTGCATGTTGAGTGACTGTACAGAGACAGAGAGAGTAAGCTGTGGTAAATTCCTCAGGCACTCCCAATCGTTCTTTAATATGCCGCCTTTTTCTTTTTTTTTTTAATAAAAAAAGCCTATTTTAAACAGCAACAGAGATCGGAGTCTGTTAGAGAAGGGGGGGGGGGAGAAGGAGGAGGAGAAAAAAACTTTGGCAAGCATGCGGTGCCTTACATCAATCTAACAGTCAGCATCTCTGTAGATGCTCTTTCCTCCTTTTCTGCAACACCCCTTTCCTCCTACAGACCACCCAAAGCCCTATAAATAATCCAAGAACTCAGATTTTTTCTTCAGATTTCTCCTCAGACTTGAGAAGGGGAAAAAAAAACCAAAAACCATAAGAAGATACCAAGCAGGACCAGCGAAGCAAGGGAGAGAGAGATAAAAAGATGGCTAGTGAATTCAAAAAGAAAATGTTTTGGAGAGCGGTAGTGGCCGAATTCTTTGCCATGAGCCTTTTTATTTTTATCAGCATTGGCTCGGCGTTGGGCTTCCAGTTCCCCTTGGCGGGCAACAGTACAGAGTTGACACCCAAAATTGCCATTCAAGACAACGTGAAGGTCTCGCTGGCTTTTGGGCTGGCGATTGCCACCATGGCGCAGAGCGTGGGCCACATCAGCGGGGCCCACCTGAACCCAGCCGTCACCCTGGGCCTCCTGCTGAGCTGCCAGATCAGCATCTTCAAAGCGATCATGTACATCATCGCTCAGACCTTGGGGGCTGTGGTCGCCACAGCCATCCTTTCTGGAATCACTTCATCTCTCCCCGGAAACTCGCTCGGTCTCAACACGGTCAGTTGTGCAAACTTTCCCCCCCCCCCCCCGGTTTTCTCCCCATCCCTTAGCAGGTGGTGACAGGGTTTGGAGGAGGGGGGTGGGTGGGAAGGTTTTTAATGGAAATGGCTTTAATGAGTTTTTATATTTTTGTCTATTGTGAAGGGCCCCTGAACCTGTGGGAAAGGGCAGGAGACAAATCAAAGTAAATAAAATCAGTGTGAATATAAAACCTGTCACCTCTACTGCTTAGGGTGGACTAAGGATGGTGACTGTTTTTATCACAACTGGCTTCCCCGGACAAAATGGGGCCCAACGAGGATCCAATCCAAAGCTCGATTAAGTCAAGTGGCGTTTCCCCATGATTTTGGATGGCTTTCCATCGTGGCCCCTTGAGGGCATGTTACAACTCCTTACTAATAAAACTGTCAACAAGAGGTGGGGAACCTTTTCCCACCCGGGGTGGGAGCACTTCAAAAGTTAGTACAAGCTCTGAGGGTTGCAAAGAAGTTGGGGGCAGGGAGTGGGGCGCAAGGGGTCCACTCAAGAAAAGAAGGGTCCAGATTATGGATCGGTCTCCTATCCCTGTGTTCTCTGTTCACTTACCATGAGCTTAGTTTTTCAGTCCTTTGGTGTAGGAGCTGGATCCGGAGGCCAGATAAAGGGGCCACATAAAAGCTGTCCTGGGGGCCATATTTGACCCCCACACCTGAGTTTCCCACCCCTGCTATAAACGAAGCATTTACAAGCCATTTTCATGTTTAAGATGGGGGTGTGTGCCTTCTCCCCCCACTCTGCACATATTCCTGTTTTATTGTTTGCAATCCTCCCATTAAGTTTCTTCTTGTGCAAAGCCTAAAGACATGGGATTTGCATGTTTAACTCCCCTGCATCTAGCTGACATTTCTTACTGTTCTAATGTGTATTTATGGTATATTTTTAAGTGTCACACTGTTATTATGTATTGTTTCTAAATCAAGGTTGCCTACCAAATAAAATGTTAGACTTGGACCTGAGAGGCTAGGGTTCAAATGTCATCATAGCCATGCATTCATTGAATGGCCCTGGGCAAGTCATTATCTCTCAGCCTCCCATCTGCAAATTGGGAATAAATAATGACCTCTTTCACAGAGTGGTTGTGAAGGTGAAATAGATAAGAACTGTAAAGCACTTTGAGCACGGAGGGTGCAAATCCTCCACTGTTGAAGTCAACAGCAAAGCTCCCATGGACTTTAAGGGTGGAGGATTGTCCTGCATGAGTGCTATATAAATGATATCTAGCACTTTGAGTATTCAGAGTGCTTTAAAATCCATGTCCAGTTCACCCTCACAACCACCCTGCGAGGCTGGTCATTATTATTCCCATTTTACAGATGGGAAACTGAGGCTGAGAGTGACTTCCCTCCAAGACCACCCAGTGAGTTTATGGCTAAGACAGGATCTGAACCTGGACTCCCAGGTTCCAATCCAACACTTTAGTTTAAATCCCCAAATTACATGTCCAAGAAACGTGATAGCAGTCCAGTGTGAAAACCTAGTTAAACAGACAGAGGTGGCCAAAAATAGCTTTACAGTCAAAACTTTACAATATCATGTACCTGTTGCATTCTCGAACTCTCAGACACGCACTGAGTCACAGCTGCAACCCCCTTGTACCTTTCTTTCTTTTTTTTTCTTTTCTTTTCTTTCTTTTTTTTCTTTTTCTTTTAAAAATAGAGTTCTGGAAACATTGAATTCTCAATTGTGCTTTACAGGAAGAGTTAGTGGAGGAGGTGATGCCGGTGTCTATAATAGGAGCCCTGGTTTCAATGTCTTTTTTACGAACAGATGTTTATAGGCTGCGTGACGGCACACAGTAATTTCATTAGAATGTTTCAATGCTTGACCGCAACTCCTCTCTCTTAAAATGCTGGTGTGCACAGGCAGCCAGAGGGATACATATATCTTGGCCCGTTTGTTTGGCATGAATGAGACCATTATCAAGGAGAGTCACATAGTCGCGGACATCTGGTTATTGTTAGACACAGAAATGTTAGAGCAGGGGCTTCCCTTCCGGATGGTGATTCAGAGTTAGAATTCTGTAGAAAATCCCAGCTCTGCTCTTTTGTCATTCAAATCTCCCAAACATCCACTCTGTTAAATCAGTGTATATATATATATATATATATATATATATATATATATATATATATATATATATATATATATATATATATATATATATATATATATATATTCATTCTCCTGTTTGTGATTCTTGGAGCAACTGAAATTCAGCATCCTGATTAACATATCGGGTAATGTTTTGGCTACAGTTCCTTCCTGCAGAGTGTTTCTTAAGTGCTTAATGGCACAGGCTACATTTTACCAAAAAGAACTCCCCCCCCCCCTCAGACCCCCCCCAACAACCCACAAACCCTATACACCTGCAAGAGTATTAAATGGACCAAGAATAGGAGTTTAATATGATGCAGAGTCTAGCTCAAAGGGGCCAGAATAAAATCAGTACAGAAAAAGCTAGTACCATATTTAAAAGTCACTCCTTTGGCCCTTTTTATATGGGCAGTGGTGGGTAGAGGTGGGGGTGCGCCTGTGGGAATGGGCACCCACCCACCTCCACCCATGGAGCCTCTGTGGGTGAGGGGATGGGCGGAAGTGGGTGTGCGCCGGGAGCGTGCAAGCCACCGCCCGTGCTGTTAGCATGGGCAAACACCCAGCGAACACCCTTCCCCCTACCCACCACTGCACAGTTTCTACGGATGCTCCCATGCATCTAACACCCTCCTGCACACCCAGCAGGGTGAGGAGACGCATCTGTGTAAAAACGGTCAGTGAATTTTTTTAAAAAAATTATTCAAGACTTATATCCCGCCCCTCCTGCCAAAGGCAGCTCAAGGCGGCAAACAACATGCACACAAAAAAAATCAATAATAAAACATTTTAAAATAAATCTACAAATTTTAAAACAAGTAATAAAAACACACCCTCCCTTCCAAACCCCATCTCCCCCCACCCTATCCCACCCCCTCGCCAAAAGCCTGGCGGAACAGCCAGGTCTTACACAGACGTCGAAACGACAGGAGGGTGGGGGTCAACCGAACCTCCTCCGGGAATGAATTCCACAGCACAGGGGTAGCCACCGAAAAAGATCTCACATTGGTGGCCACCTGTCTCGCCCAGGGAATCTCCAAAAATGCCCCCACGGATGATCTCAGGGGTCGCACGGTAGGGGTGGGACATCAGGGCAAATACCGGGTACCGGTTTTACTGGTTCCTGGATTTTAAAAAAACGGCTTCCCGGATAAATACCCGTTTACCGGTACCGGATCTTTTACATTGATTTCAATGGGGAACTGTCCCCATTGAAATCAATGGAAAAAAACAAAAACCTCCCCCCTCCCAGACTGTGCGGGTGGAAGGGGCGACACCCCCCACCCACCCTGGATTTTTTTTTTTTTTAAAATCCCCTAAGTCCCCTAGTGCGGGCTCCGGGCCGACGCCGGCGACCCAGAGCCTGCACCAGCAGCAGGTAATAGCCTATGGTACCGGTACTGTACTGATCCCTGGGGTGGGGGGTGGTTTAACACCCCCTCACCCCAGGGATCACCCTACCTCC
Source organism: Sphenodon punctatus (assembly GCA_003113815.1). Taxonomy (NCBI): domain Eukaryota; kingdom Metazoa; phylum Chordata; class Lepidosauria; order Sphenodontia; family Sphenodontidae; genus Sphenodon; species Sphenodon punctatus. Next base: position 4,931,851 of record QEPC01003143.1, on the reverse strand, counting down.
CCATGCCTACCTTGAGCTCCGGGCGGTGGCGGCAGCGGTGGCGGTTCGGCGGCTTCAGCGCTGGCTGTGGCTGCCAGCTTCAGCACGCTACTAGGCCTTCTGGGGAACTTCTGGAAGTTCCCCAGAAGGCCTAGTAGCATGCTGAGGCCAGCAGCCACAGCCAGCGCTGAAGTCGCCGAACCGCCGCCGCCCGGAGCTCAAGGTAGGCATGGCAATGGCATGAGGCATTGGTGGGGAGGTAGTGTGATCACTGGGGTGGGGTGGGGTGGGGTGTTAAACCACCCCCCACCTCAGGGATCAGTACAGTACCAGTACTTACCTGCTGCTGGTGCTGGCTCTGGGTTGCCGGTGGCGGCCCGAGGCCCGCACTAGGGACTTAGGGGAAATTTTTGTTGTTGTTTAAATCCAGGCTGGGCAGGGTGGTTGGGGAGTGTCCCCCCTTCCACCTGCACAGCCTGAACTCGGGGAGGGAAAGTGTTTGAATGGCCGCAATGTAAAAAAATCCAGCACGGGGGATCCGGTACCGGACCCAATAATACTGGAATAATCCGATACTGCCGGTACACCAAAATACCGGCAGTATCGGATACCAGATACCGGATGATCCGGTAGTCCCACCCCTATCGTACGGGCACATGGGGAGTGAAACGATCCCACAGATAGGCAGGGCCCAGGCTGTGAAGGGCTTTAAAGGTCAAAAAAAGCACCTTGAACCTAGCCTGGTTCAGAGCCAGTGCAGAGCCCGGAGCACAGGTGTCATGTGCTCCCTGCGGCCCGCCCTAGTAAGGAGACGGGCGGTGGCATTCTGAACCAGCTGCAGCCTCCAGACCAGCTTCTCGGGCAGCCCCATGTAGAGCATTTTGCAGTAATCCAGCCTCGAGGTGATGAAGGCATGGATGACAGTGGCGAGGTCAGAGTCTGAGAGATACGGCCGAAGCCACCGGACAAGATGTAACTGCCGAAATGCACTCCCCGCCACGGCCACAACCTGAGATTCCAGGCTGAGCCGTGAATTGAGGAGCACACGCAGACTCCGTAACTGTGGGAACATGGGACCATGAATGTGAATGAACATTACCTCCCATCATCACGCTAAGTGATGTGAGTTATCTGTTTATCTCTGGAATCTCAGGAAAGAAGATTCAGTCTCTCTCTCTCTCTGCAGTTGTTATGTAATATTTATATAACACTAGCAATGTGCTTGGTGTTGAACAGTTGTGATTAGAGACAGGTTTCTGCCCCAAAGGGCTTACAGTCTAGTATGAGCAAAGAAGAGGCTAGATGAGGAGGGCCACATTCCTCATATCTCCAGGGTATATTGAAGAAGTTAAGAACTTCTAGGTGCATGTGTTTAGCTTAGTTACCAGGGAAGGTGGGGGTGGACTCCTGAAAGATAAAATAGTATAAAGAGAAGCATAGAGGGGCAATCTATGGGGCGAGGAGGTAGGGAAAGCCTGACAGAAGAGGTAGGTTGTTAGGAGAGAAGATCAGGAGGGAGGGAGCAGAATGAATATGCTTGGGGAAAGATTTCCAGACATTGTCCCCATCTCTCTCTCTCCTGCCTGTCCATCCCACTCTCTGAGTATTTATACTTAAGTGTTAACCTCAAGCCCATTCAAGTAAGTGGGAATCTTTCCATTAATGTCAACGGGCGTTGGATCAAGCTCTAAAATTGATACCTATTCTTTCCCTCCCAAACCACTGACCAGAAGGAATTGGCCCACGCGAGCAGAAAAATAGGACCACACTCGGCAACATCAACCAGCATAGTTCCCTGAAAATATTTGGCTTCCCTTAAATACGGACGGTCTGTTTTCCACAGTCCTGGTATCTGGGCTACCCCATCTTCCCGAGCCTGCCATCCAACAATGGCACCCCACATCTCTCCAAATCAGAGGGAACTGAAACTGGAAGTGGCTGCGCCAGTTTGTGGGGGAAGGTGCGCGGCATGCGGCACGAAGCATACGGCTCCTTGTCTGCCTTACCCGGGGGCCCCATGTTCACGGTGTTTTTCCCATTGGTGGCAGCGGAGAAAATACCTTGAACCTGGGTCCCTGACCTTACTGTTCCCCCCCCCATTACAGAGATGCTATTCGGAGCATCTGCCCCTTGCACGTGGACAGCAGAGCTGGAGGAAGAGAGTGAAGGATGAGAGGCCGGAGGGGAATGATTAAGATGTGGCTAGGAACAACAGGGAGAACCAAACCCTATAGGCATAAGTGCAGAAAAGCCACGAGAAAAGTAGCCAGTCAAGAATTTCTTCTTGAAAGAAGAATTCCCCTTCCTTTGGATGACTAGCCCTCAGCTATTGACTCCAAGCAATGTACCTCATTTCTGAGGGCTGGTTTCTGCAAACGGGGCAATATATTCCATCTCCTGTGCTCCCAGGCATTTCCTATTTATACCGTAGCTATCTGTAACTTCAGTCCCTGGAGCCTTAAAGTTTCCACATGGCTTGCGAGAAGGAAGAGCCATTTGATTATTACAGAAATTGAGCATCCTTCCATGGAGTTCAGAGGATTAAACTCTCCTGTATGGAAAGACATACATTTGAAGTAGTAGGGCTGGATGTGTCTATAACCTTCAGTCACTTGGTTTAAGACTCTTGTCATGCAGTGACCATAGCTGTAGAAGCCTGTTCTCCACCCCCATGCTGTGTATGTGCTTGGGGAGAGAGGTCCAGACATAGGGCGCCTTTAGACATAACAAAGATCGGGTGTCAAGACCCCTAAGCATGTGTTTGGCCATTGTGTGTAAGCACCATAACAATCCCAAGACCAATTTGGCCACCCGTTGAAGACGCAATGCGAACACCACTGCATCACGAGGACAAGTTGTGTCTTCAGGCTGCATGTTCAAGTTGCGTGTTATGTCTAAAGACACCCATAGGCTGGAAGAGGTGTGTGTGTGTGTGTCTGTGAAAATGTAAGACTCTTCTTTGGGTGAAAACAGTGAGCCAGCAGCCAGGATGGAGTGGGAAACTGTGGTGGACACAGTCTGGGTTGGGTCACCCCCCAAAAAAATGTGCACCTGGCTGGGCCACCATCCCACCCCCACATGGCTTGGGGAGAGCAGCACAAACATACAGCCTGCCCTGCCGTGCCCTCATCCCCACCATGACAGGCAGCCATGGTGGCCAATGACGGCCGGCCATGTCAGCCCCCGACCAACACAAGAAAAGGCGGGTGAGTAACAGGTGTGCTGGCCTCCTATGGCTCGGTTTGGTCTGCCTCTGCAGACTGTGCACCTGGGATCTCCCGGGACACACGTTCATGCCCACAGAACTCCAGGCCAGCCGACTACCCAGCCCGGGGCTTTGGTGGTCCCACATCTGGTGGCTAGGGAACAAAAGTGGGGCTTGTTCCCTGGCCCAGGCCGGCCATAGCGGGTTCACCTCATATCTGTTTACACCCTTGGTTTTTTTGTCAGCAAACACCAGACTACCCATTTTTAATGGGGTGGGACTATGGTAGGGGTGAGAAACCTTTTTCCTCCCAGAAAAACGTTGAACATTTTGAACAAAGTGGGGAAAAAACTTTCCACTTTGAACATGAGTGCAAGCTCAGACGGCTGCATAGAAGTTGGGGGTGTTTTGCGATTGCTTAGCCTCAGCTTCCCCATCTATAAAATGGGGATAACAATGACTTACCCCAAAGTGGAAGGGAACCACTCTGGTATGACCTGTTGGGGGTACTTCTCCAAAGCAACCGAGATTGGCTACTGTCAGAGACAGGATGCTGGGCTTGGTGGACCATTGCTCTGACCCAGTACGGCACTTCTTATGTTCTTAAAGGTGGGTGTGGAGGTGATTGAGACTGGAGCTTTGAACACTGAGGGTAATTTCAGACGTGCCGGGCCCAGAGGCCCTCCACGCTGAACCACAGACTGGGATCCATTTCAGATCCCAGTCAGGAATCAGGCCATCCGTCCTTTAGACGTGCCGGCCTGATTCTCACCGGGGATCGGGGAAGGGGCGGGACTGTGTGACGTGACGTGCGGCTGCACAGCCCCGCCCCCCCATGGTCCCCCGGCTGTCCACCCTCCGGTAGATGGCCGGGTGCAGCGGCCAATCCAGCCGCTGCGCCCGATCCCATATCGCGGTCCGGACCACGGTCCGGGATGGGCCAACAGTACAGACGTCACTTTTGGCCCATCCCGGAACATGGCCAATCTAACCACGCTTCCTGAGGTGAGGCCGGCCTCACCTCCGGAAGCGTGGTGAATTTGATTCCCGCCAGGTATTCACATGGTGAACATCTGGCAGGAATCTTTTAGATGTAACGGGACAAATGGCCACTATAGGGGGGTTCGCTGTGGTTGGCCGTGGTCCCGTTACATCTGAAATTACCCTGAATGTGCTTTATAAATGATAATGATGTACTCCCCTCCAAGGCTGAAACGCTGTGGCTAGAGTCAGAGTGGAGGGATCTCCCTGGAGAAGGGGAGAGAAGCAGCTGTTATTTTTTTTTCCTGAGAGAGAAATAGAGAGGAAAACAAATTTGTTCGTTTCCCACCGGCCAGCCCAGATTAGCTGGGAGCTGTCTTTGGCTTAGGCCAAAACAGCACTGCAGCTCCCCAGAGTCAGACGGTTTTAAGTCACTACCCCAGTTGAACCGCTCAGTAAACAGAAGATAAGCAGCAACAGTCGAGTCAGAGCTGCCTTGTAGAACGCCAGCATCTTTAGCAAGGGGGTATTCTAGGGAAGGGACAGCGATTGTGTTGCTGCTAGCAGGTTCAGGTGCTTGCTCTTTCGGTGGGAATGAGGAGGTGGGTTTGTCTGAAGGGGAAAGCTGGGAAAAACAGGGTCCTTGGGGGTGTCCTAAAGAAAAAGCAGGGGCTCTTATTTGAGGCAGGGGGGGTGTAATGGTCTCTTCTTGTTCACCCCTCCCGGTGAGAAACCATGCTCCCTACCCTGCCCTCTTCTTCCCAAGCACAGGCAGGGACTCGGGCTGTTCCTCTCTCCCTGCCTCTGCTCCTCCCTGCCCATGGACGAACCTCCAGTTCCATGGTGCGGAGGAGCGGTGGCAGGAGCAGTGGCAGCAAGACGACTCCGGATCCAGAGACCCTTTAATCCGTTTCCAATTCCAACACACCCTCTTGTAGCTCTGGGCAAGGGTGTAGCTAGCTACTTGTGATTTCTGTAGCGCTACACTTTACAATCACAGATTTTGGAGACAGGTCCCTGCCCAGTGGGTTTACAATTGGAACTCCGGGCCTAGTTAAAATGGAACAAGATGAGGGGAACACAGGCAGACACACATTCCCATTTTACAGATGGGGAACCGAGGATGAGAGGTTATGATTTGCCCAAGGTCAACCAGTGAGTTCATTGGCTGGGGTGAGATTTGAACTCTGGTCTCCCAGGTCCAGGTCCAGCACCTTATCCTGCTTCTCCTACTGGGAGGATGAGGGACCCATTCTGTCTTCTGCAGGGCCTCGTCCAACCTAGCTATGCCCATATCTTTGTCATTTTTGCTACTGCTGGACTCCCTTTTCCCCTGCTGCTGTTGGATCCTGCTTTGTGCCCTGCCCAACGGCAGGGAGGAAGGATGGGAGAACATGGGGTGAGATTCCTGCCTCCCCCCTCCCCCAAACCCCGGATCTAGCTACACAGACAACCATAAGGAGTACATTCAAACTGAGACAACCAGCTTCATGCACCGTAACGTCTGTGCATTTAGCCACCCTCCCTCAGCAAACCTAGTGCGGAAACTCGGTATTTGATTTTTTTTCAGAATACACCGAGGATCACGGTACTCAGTTCGCTACCACTTAGTTTCGAGGTTCTGAGAGTCCAGTACTTGGAAAGCTCGGATTCCTCGACTGAGTGGGTTTTTTTTCTTCTTCTCTGTGCTGCATGCGGCTTTGCCTTTGGCAGTTTGGCCAGGTGTTGGGATGACTGGGACACCTGATGTGACTGGAGTGACCCATCCCTGACCTTCCCTTCTCTGAGCTAGGAAACGAAACTTAGTGACATATTTGCTAGGCACGGGGGAGTAATGGGAGGGGACAGGTGAGGGGCAGATAAGCATAGGACAGTTTGGGTGCATGGTGCAAGGGAGGAATATTTTTTTGGGGGGGTTGCATCTGTTTTTTTGTGACTCTGCCTACTGTCAGGGCAGGGACCATGTGCTCTGGTGCACCCCAATGCCACCCACCCACCCCAGGGCTTGCATTGGGTCTGTGGGCTCAACGTGCTGGTTATTAACTATATAGGGTGTGTTTTTCGTGTGGGCTCGGCCACAGAGTATTTTTGAGTTTCCGCGATTCCGAGTTCCATGATTCTGAGTTCGGAGGTTTTCCGAGTTTCGATTTCTGAGTCCTTGGTAACAGTTTCAAGTGGTGGCTGAAAACTTGGCCTCAGCACTCAGAACCTTGGAAACGTTTGTGAGTTGTTGTTTTTTAATATTCGGTGCAGCCCTAAGCAAACCCCTTTCCCTCAAACCAACATTTAATTACATTTATTTATTTATTCCAATTTATATGCCACCCTTTCCAGAATCTTTGGGGCTCAAACCTGCTGCAGAAGCAACGTCCCCTGCCCCAGCATTTGTCAGAGCAGGAAACTGCGAGGAGACTGAGAGCCAGTATCTAAGCAGTCTGTCCCATCCTACTAGACCAGAAAGAGTCTCTCTGGGGGCGCAGGGGGTCAGCATGGTGTGTTGGATCAGACTTGTGGAGCTCTGCAGAATGGAAGCTCTGTAAGCAGCCCCTATTCCCATGTATCCTACTCTGGGAAACTGTTGTTGTCTTAGGCGAGGGAATTTCTGTAGCTTTGTTCCCTTCTGCCTCTGCTTTTGACTACTGTCTCCCAAGCCTTACATTTCCTAGGGTGCCTCCTGCCCCCTTAAATTTAATTCCTGGGGTCAAGTCCCAGCAAGTCGCCCCTGCACAAACTGGGCGCTCACAAGCGGGATCGTTCATTATGCCGCATCTCCCCCCCACCTTCTTCTCTACGACGTGTCTGCGCGCATGCACATCCTTCTGCGCATGCACGTCCTTCTACCAGGGAACCCGGAAGTGCAGGTTAAAGCCGGCACATTGGCGATCCGCCTTGAAGGGGGCAGGATCGCTGGGCCGGTTTGACGCGGAGGAGACTCGGCTGCACTCCGCGTCGGGCATTTAAACGGACGGTCTCAATGGTGGTTGTTAAAGGGCTCAGCCGCCATTTCCGTCTCGTTTAAAAGCGGATGCCACTCCCCACCATAACTGCCCCTTCCAAAGGGCACAATCCAGAGGTTATTGGGATCAATCAAATTGCTTTCATTGCGCTCTGTAGGCTGGGAAGGAAGGATGCTGGCTACGTGCAGTTCTAAAAACCTAGCCCCTTTGCTGCCAGCATTTAACCAGGAAAAATGACAGGGATGCAGAAATGGGACCAGATTGTTACTCTCAAGAGACAGGTATTCCTACCAGCACTGGATACCTTTTTCAGACAGTTGCTCTGCTCAAGTTCTGCTTGAACTGTAAGAGAGGGAGACAGAGTAATTCAGATGTTATCTTTTTTGTTGGACCAAATTCCATTGGTGAGAATATACGCAAGCTTTCGGGTCACACGTAGCCCTTTCTCAGGCTGGTAAAAAAAAGTCAGATCTCTTAGACCACTTTTAAACGAGGTGCCTCCTGAGCCCCGCATTCAAGAAGAAAGCTCTGCGGGGCGTGTTTACACGCTCCCGGAAATGACGTGCCGCTTGTCTTTGGTGGCGGCGGCAGCTGGAGACACAGGGCTTTGAAGAGGCTGCAAAGTGAGGCTTTCAGAACACGCCTCTTCAAAGCTTCGCTGCCGCTGCCGCGAACAGGCAACACATCACTCATTTAAAAGTGGCCTAAGACTCAGCAATGCAGGGCAAATAAAGATGGAAGCGGCAACTGGGTGGGAGCTGTTAGGAGAAAAAGAGAGAGTGTGGTTGCCACGTTAGTCCCAAATGTAAGAGACAGAGGGTGTTTTTAGATGGCTGGGCTGCTCTGGTGCTGTTCACGCCAGTCTGCTTCACCCCAGGCTGGCCTGTCGGACTAAAGGTGTGCCGCCAGAAGTGGAAGCAAAGCAGACACTGCCTGCTCTCCCCACTTGGGGCACTCTGGAACATCCTGGAGCATCGCCTGCAGAGTGGTCTGGCCAAACCAGTGCACTCGCTTGCCCGAAGCGAAGCTACTGTCCATCTGCTTGGTAGATGGCTGCTGCAGCTCTGCTTTTGACTGCCCGTTGCCCTGGGCAACACTATGGAGTTGCGGGCGGCAGCCTGGAGCATCAAGCAAACCGCCCATAATTCTATGGTGGGGGGGGGGGCAGTGCAGGTGGACTGGGTCAACTGGCAGGTCCATCTAAATTGGACCCAGGAGAGGCTGCAGGTGGTCAGACGTAGGGGTGCACCACCGGAGCAGGGGCAGGCAGCCTGTGCGTCCTTCTGTTTACAAGAGAAGTAGTTCAAATGATCTCTTTTGTTGGACAATCTTCTGGTATGCAAGTTTTTGAGACACATAAGGCCCTTCCTCAGGCATGTAAAAAAAGGTCAGACTGATGGACATTAGCATTTCAGATATTTAAGTACAATGTGGGGAAACCAACAATCAAACGTTAAATAAATGCAGATGACTTAGGCTGGTTAGCATCTAGCCTGCATCATTTTTGTTTCTTGTTTGATGATTGGCTTCCTTGCATTGTATAAATGTTTGAAATGCTAATGGATTTTTAATTTTTTTAAATTTTTTACTAAGAGCTCTCTCCCAAGTATTTGCTTCCATATTTATCTGTCCTGCATGGCTCAGTCTTCAGTTGTGGTTTTTTACTTGCCAGAGGAAGGGCCCTGTGCAGTTTATAAGCTTGTTCACTCTCACCAGGATAGTGCTGGTTCAATAAAAGAGATTATCTAAATTACTTTGTCACAGCCACCATACTCTTTTTTCAAATTGTAATCAGTCTATGTTTCTTGCAAATGGACCCAACTATCTTGCTTTACTATATTTTTATGGTGTCAAGTGCTCCGAGCACCGTTTGATGGTGGCGGGTGCTATAGAAATAAAATCATATTATTAATGATTAATGATTAATTTAAATGTCTATGTCACCCTTCTCCAAAAAGGACTCTTGAGTCAAGGTGGCTTACAACCAAAGTACAAGTGACGTTCTCTCTCTCACTTCCTAATCCTTCTTCACCCTATACCAGACATAAAAAGTGTTACAAATTCAAAGAATAACCCCAAAACCTACAGCCAGTCTCCTGCCTTTCCAATACCTCCAACAGGTCCCCACCTCTTACCTGGGGAACTGCAATCTCCCCCATGCATGCAACTGCACTCATGGGGGGGTCATGGCATCAACCCCCCCACTTCCACCATGCCCATACCCTCCCCATAGGGGAGCTGTGGCATCTCCTAACCCACCTTCCCAACTAGGGCTGAGATGAGAGTAAGGGCGTTTTCAGACGGCCAAAGTAACGTGCACTAGTTTGAAATAAGTACGGTGTTGGTTAGTCTGCACTAACATAGCGATGTCTTTTAGACGAACAATGTAGTGCAGACTAATGACTCAGAAAATATTTGTAACCTACCAAACAAGACGTTAGTGCAGACTACTTTACGTATGGTTCTTATAAAACTAAGGCCACTTTCAGACATCCCCCCCACGCATATTCTGACGGGGGGGAATGTGCAGCCAGGATATGTGTGGGGATCAGCTGGTCTGAAAGCCCCCTCCCCCCCCGCGGTTTTGCCAGCAGAAACGCACAGGGATGCAAAGCTTGATTTTCTGCTCTGCATCCCTGTGCGTTTCTGCCGGCAAAGCCGCGTATGGGGGTGGTGGTTTTCAGACCAGCCAATCCCCGTGCATATCCTGGTTGTACATTCCCCCCTGCAGCCAGAATACGCGCCTGGGGGGGGGGGGGGATGTCTGAAAGTGCTCCATGTAGTTGGGGTTTTATAAGAACTGTACTTATCTCTTAGACCGCACTTATAAGCGCCGTTGATAGAATTCAGACAGACAAACTAGTCCCCATTAGTTTCAGTTAGTGCGGACTAACCGTCTGTGTGAAAATGCCCTAAGTGTTCCTGACCCCTTCTGCAGGTAAATACTAACATTTCGGGAGCATTTGTGAGTGTTATCAGTACTTAGTCAGTAAGGATGTGCGAACACGGTTTGGAAGTTTGGAGTTCGGCCTGAACTCGGCCTGTTCGGATGACCGAACCGAACTTCCGAACCAAACGCTCGAACTTCCGAACAGTTCAGAAAAGTTCGGATGAGTTTGGGGGCAGGAAAAACGTGACTTTGGGTGGGAAAAATGTGACTGGAAGGGGGAGGCAGCTGAGGAGCAGACTTCCTGGCAGCAGGGGTGGACACCAGGGGTGGTTTCAGGGCCAAATAATACCAATACCGAAAAAGTTTTGGTTTCGGTACTGATAGCACTTTTTTGAATGCTTGGCCCAATTCGGCCAAACCAAACTCCGCCAAACCAAACATCCGAACCCGAACTCGGGTTTCGAACCGAACGACCGAACGTCCAAACATCCAAATGGCGTTTTGTTCGCCCATCCCTATTAGTCAGTCTCTGGCGATTCCAGGCTTCCGCCATTGTCGATATCATTGCCTGTGATTTTTCTGCATTTCCCATCAATTTTGTCACTTTCCAGCTCCTCCCCCCCCTTTTCGTCACGTATAGGACAGTTTTACAGCACTTTTATGGCAATTTCCAGTACTTCCCTGGCACTTTGCCAGCACTTTTGTGGCTGCACATGGGGCTTGGAATCATCCCTGTAGCAGTGTTGTTCAACTCGCAAAAAATAATGACAAATGGCAAAAACAGCAGAAAAGCTGGCAAGTTTCTGTGTCACCCGAACAAAGGTGAGCGACCTGTTTCAGATGGAAAAAGCATTCACCGTGATTTCTCTTTTCATGCCTGCTCCCATCCCCCCCTTTCTGATATGCAAAACCAAGCCTACCCCCCTCCCACCCAGCCACAAACAGCCAATACATGGCCATACGAGAGAGACATGGAAGCTCTATGGAGTAGTGAGATTGTAATTTAGTTACGCAACTCTGACTGTGAACAGCCAAGGAGATGGTTAAACTTACGAAAGGGAGGCAGGAGCCAAACTGGGAAGATAAATGCAAGAGCAGAGATATGTGCTGTCTGTCAACGATCATCTCGACACTTTCATCGCACTGTCATCAAACATGTTCAGCAAACCGGGAAGGGAAGATGGTGACAAATAAACCCTATTATGCGGATGCTGCCACGCTCACCTCCATGTAGCAAAAGCAAGTGTCTTTAACGTTCCCAAGACAGCATAATTCCCAATATTTTGAGTGGGGGAAAGGGGGCAAGCCCCATCCCTTTGGCCAATAAGCACCACCCCTTCAGCAAATTAGCTCTGCCTCCTCACATCCCCTCTCCCAACATTCCAAGGGCGTAAAGCGGGACAGAAGCTCACCTACTGATCGTTCCACTTAGTTTCTTGTCATTTCATCCAGAGATGTAGCTGTCAGGATCCTGGCCAGGGCAAGGGTTTGACCAGAGCCAGGGTATCATGAGAGTCCAGTGTCCCATCCATGGGAGAGGTAGGTCATAGGTGCAGTTCTCTATTCCAGTGGGGTCTGTATTCCAGAAGTTCAGTCCAAACAGGGTGCCCCGGGAGAAAAAGAGATGGGGCCGTAGCGGAGACAGCAAACAGGCTGAGGAAGCCCGGTCTCTGTCATGTTGTCAGGAACAAAAGCCCACGGTGACCCAGGAAGTTTATATAGTAGCTGCAAGCAAGGCAATCAGGGTGCAAGTCACAGACAGCCAATCAGGAGCCCAGCCAGATGGGGCTAGGAGGGTACAGTGGGCTGAGAATCTGCTGCTTCACCATCGTGGCCCTGATGGCAGCGTGAGCTCTCTGTGGTCCCTGAAACCCAAAGGACACAGGTTCGAGGCTGGTGCTTTCCTTGCGTCCTGACAGTCGCTAGGTTGGAATGGGCCCTGTTGGAATGGGGGCCCACTCCCAATCTTCCTATCTGGGTTATAGCTATGTCCTTGATTCCATCATCTTCTCAAGTGCTCTGACTGGGAAAGACATGTCCGTGGCTTGAATTCCAGTCTTTTTGTCTCTCTCCTGAAAATGGGATTTTGACTCCTGAAAGAGGGATAGTGGAATTCAGCACCAAATGATGGACTGTCCCTGAGTCCTAAACAGGGATGGCTGGGAGGCATGAGATAGAAAAAAATCCCCCCCTTCAGTAAGCATGGGGGGGAGGGGGTGGTGGATCCCTTGCCTTGAGGAACCCGTTTTCCACGGGGCACGATCTGTCCGCTATGGAAATCTGCATGGTTTGCTGGTCATGGGATCGGCCCCTCTGTTGATAAGGTCATGATCCATACTGAACCTCCTGTGCCCTGATATCTGATAGACTTTGCATTGTTTGTTTGTTTGTTTTGCTGTCTGGGGTCAAAGCTTTATATTTAAGTCACAAAAGGGGGTCACCCAGGACGAAAGGTGAGAGACCACTGCCTTAGCGTTAGAGGAAATTGGGAGGCTCTCAGTTGTACATGGGTTGTGGACTGAAGTTTAGCTTTCCTGCACAGCAGAACTCCACATATCATGGGATCTTCTGTAGCTACAGGAGAAGGAGGGGAGGGAGGGGGGAAGTTTTAGAAATACAGAGAATGATATCCCAAATGGTATGACTGTTTCTCATTTCTATAGCACTTTCAGTGTTCAAAGTGCTTTACAACCCTTATTTACTTCACCACAATACGGTGAGGTAGGTCCTTAGTCCCATTTTACAGATGGGGGAACTGAGGCTGAGAGAGAGTGACTTGCCCAAGGCCACCCAGTGAGTTTACAGTTAAGATCAGATTTGAACCCTGGCCTCCCAGGCCCAAGTCAAACACCTGAAATACTAGGCTATTGCATGTGCACAAAGTTCGTTAGCGATTGTTAAGCCGTCAGCGGAGCTGAGTCTTTCCAGGCATATTTTTGCAGTGGTGTGTGGGCAGACTAGAGATGCAACAGGGACCCACAAAATGGGTGTGCCCATCAAAATGTGTTTTTAAACAAGCAAGGTGATGGGGGTGGGGTTGGGGGTCTGTGCCATGGAGCACCCATGAAGGTGGAGTGTGTGTGGAGCAATTCTAACGGGCAGCTCCAAGCGTGGCTACCCCAGCCACAGAGGCAGCCGCCACGCACTCCCACTGCCATGGACCATGGGTGAGGGAGAAGCGGGTTGGGCTGGCTTTTGCAAGGAACACATCCCTGGCATGAGTGCTAGGGAACCCGGGCTTCCCATGGCTCCTGGCCAGGACTTGTGACTTGCAAAGGCCACTTCCCCCATCCCCCAGTGCCTATGAGTCTGGGACCTGCCTACTGGTGTGGCTGGCTGCCGCCGTTCCGCAGGCAGGGGCTCTGTGGTCACCCGTTGCCACGGAGCTATGTGGCTTGCTCCGTATGGAGCACTCTGGATTTCCCGGCCATGCTCTGTGCGTGGCCATGAGCGGGTGCTCTCATCCGGCCACTCCACCTTCAGACGGGTGGTTGGATCCGTGGCCTTCCAGGGTAGCATCTCATTTGAAAACACCCAAGAATAGTTTTGGCAGATTGGGTGCTAAATGATACCTGTAGAGTGCCTGGCGAGTTACCCAGATTACCATTACCCAAATTACCCGTTTTCCATTACTGAATTACCATTTTGCACCATTTTTACCGATGACCAATTTACCATTTTTCTGTCCATTTCAGTTCATCTGTTGATTGTTCCATGTCAAAAAGACACTAAAATGAGGAACATGGTAAGTTGGAATCGGTCAATAAACTGTTAAAACGGTAAGATGGAAAGTTTACGATGGGAATACTTGGTATTTTGGGTAGTCGGGGACTCGTCTCAGCATTCATTTACCAATCAGGTACCAGATGGGTGATGCAAAATGTTGGGCATTATCCCCTGGTACAAAATTCTCTACCCGCTTCAGTTTGAGGGCCGTCAGCCTTTTGGTTTTTTCTCAGTTATACCAGCCTCAAGCTCTTATCTAGGAACTTTACAAAAGGTGGTAGTGCTTCCACAAATCCTCCTCCCCTATCACAAGGGCATGCCCGTATAGATGAAACGGGCAACTGATTGGGTACCCATGAGTAATATCCACATTTTGGGGTACCATTTTGGCTATCCAAATTGGTACCCAAATAACAATCAAGTACTTGAAAAACCAAAATCGCGGTTACCATTTTTCAAGTACCTGAAAACTAGGGGTGGGACTATCGGTATTGCCGAGAACCGAGAGTGGCCGATAATGGTCTTCTTGGTTCTAATCCGATAATACAGATAATTCTTGGTATCGGCAATATTGGTTCTTTTACGTTATCAGTATTGGTGTCGGATTAATGTTAAAGATCCAATACTGATAGATCCGATAAATGGAGATCCGATACCGATATGCAACCGATACTGAGAATTTGCTCGAAGTCCCATCCCTACTGAAAACCCAAAATAATACCTGAAAATTTCCCAAAGTCTTTAGGACAAAAATCGGGATGAAAATTGGTATTTTGGTATACTGGTTGTTGGTATTTCAGTATACAAGTTCTCAGTATTTTGAGTACTCAATTTTAAAACAGTTCATGTACCAAAAAGTACCTGAAATGTCCAGATTGATTTGTGTACCGGAAATTGGATGGGCATTCTCATTTTTTGCAGGTGCTTGTTTCAGCTCTGAGGCAGAGTAACACATGCATTTCCCCACAGAGTTCATTTTCATGTGTTGCCAAGGCTGTCTGGTAATGTCCACTGCTTTAGCCCTGGCAAAGCTGGATTCTTCCTACCTGAAGCTTCTCCCGACATACCAGCCACCACCCTGAGTGGGAGCATACTGGAATTCCTGCAAACAGACTAGAAAAGGCAGCTGCTTGGTGGGAATCAAAGTTGGTCTTTCCAGCAAGCAGTAGCCTCAGTCTGCAGCTGGAGGATTCATTCTACACAGTACAGTGGCTACATGGAGACCCAAACTCTAGGGGCAGTTGTTCCAGATTTTACAAATGAGCTGGATTTGGCTCATAGCCAAGCCTGCATTTCACAAGGTCTTGGGAGGTAGCCACAGGACTATTGCAGTGTGCATAACCACCTGCTGTACCCATTTTACAGCCGGGGAAACTGAGGCACAGAGCTTTAAAGGGACTTTTTCTACTATAAATATGCTGTGTGGCCATGAACAGGGCTCTCTAGTTCCAGATGCAATCCTTGAAGCCACAGTGCCCCAGCAAGAGTATCAGGCCCCTCAGGTTTCTTTCAGCAGTGAGACTGCTTTCCCATGAGATGCCTCAGTGCGGCGGGAGCTTGCACTATTAAAATCCTAGCGCTGCTCCCATCTCATGGGAAACGAGGAAGTGCGGCTCTTGCACAGGCACGCTTGCACAACGGACAGGGTAGTGAAATGCCTGCAGGAGAGCTGCACTTCCACTTTCCCACAAGACGGGAGCTGCGCTCGATTTGCATACCGCAAGACAGCTCGTGGGAAAGCAGCCCTAGTCCCTCATTCATTAGATTCTGGACTGAATCCCGTTTGTTCAGTGGCGTGGCAAGGATATGGTTGGCCTAGGAACATGTCCCAATTATGGGCCACCCCAGGGCACGGGGATGGGGGCTCCAATGGGTGGTTCTCCTAAGGGGGCTACCAGCCAGCCTCAGCTTCCCCCCACCACAAAGGTTGGAGTGCTGTCCTGGCTTGTAATGAGGCTCTCCCAGAGTGGCAGCAACCAGGAATATAAGAACAGCCATACTGGGTCAGACCAATGGTCCATCTAGCCCAGCATCCTGTCTCTGACAGCGGCCAATCACGGTGGCTTGGGAGAAGCACTCAACAGGTCACAATGGGAGAACCATTCCCTGTTGTTTCCCCCCAGCTCCCGTCATGTTCCCTGAGCCTGTCTGGCTAATAGCTGCTAATGGATCTTCCAGAAACTTGTCCAAACCTCTTTTAAACTCAGCTATAGCACTGGCCCTTACCACAGCCTCTGGCAGTAGATTCCATAACCTAATTATACGCTGAGTGAAGGAACTTTGAGTATCCACTCCTGCCCACTCTGAAAGCTTCCTTCTTGGTGGGGGCTCTTTGTAAATCGCTTGAGCGCTGCTAAAACAATTTCATAGCCGGTTGGGGGAGGATACCGATTAGGGAAGGCTCCTCCATACAGTCACATTTGGTTTGCCTCACTAAAACTGTGGGTGCTGCAGAGAAGTGTAATGTATTGCTGGCTATAGATGACTTCAGTATAGAGACAAGCACACACACAGGAGACTCCATTATGCATCATGCATTTTTCATAATTGTCCTGGAAAAATTTGCATATCTGGTAACCCTAATTACAGGTTCAATCTGTATTACATCAGCATTCCAGAAAGAACACAGTGATCGACCCACAACAGCAGATTTAAATTGGGCAGCTACTGAAGGAACTAGTCTACAGATTCACGCAAGCAGATTCATCGGTCTGCTTCACAGGAAGCTGTCAGGGAGGGACTGAGCTGGGAGCAGTCTAGCAGCAGTTGCTCTGCCTCTGCCTTGAGCTTCACTTAACATATCTGAGGTGAAATGCTGGCTGCCTGAATGGCACATGCTCTGTTCAGGGGTGGTATTACAGGTAGGCTGGAGTCTCGCATACTGGGTTCCTATGGAGGACTCCAGCCAATGAGAGTAATCTTAGGGCAACATTCATATTGCCCCTAGCCAATGGAGGTGAGTCAATGGATTTGTGGGTGTTACTGTTTGCGAGGGGGCTAGAGACTGGAGCAGAGAGAGGAGGGTGTTGATGTACACACTGCTTTGCCTCTTGCTAATGGGCATAGGGAGGGTGTTCTAATTGTAGCCATATAGTTAGCATTTTTAAAGTACAATTTTGTTTCTTGAATTTCCACCGCAGGAATTTCCACCAGGTCTAATCAATGATTATTAAAAGAAGTGCAAAATCATTTTCTGGGACTGGATAACTGTAGGATCTTTCCTGAGGCTAAGGTGAATGGTCCCTCAGGAAGGAAGCAAAGTGGTTCCAATTATATCTTTTATTGCACCAACTGTTGTGGGTGGAAAATAAGCAAGCTTTCATTACTTTGAGCTTTGCCTCCTAGTATAGTCTTAATGCTAGATGTGGAAACCCTTGTGATATTATAAAGGTTTTCTTGCTGCTTATTAAGTCGGGTCTAGTAGCTGCTATGAGATGAAACATTTAGGGATTTAAATGAATTCTAAAAAAGAAAATGCAGATTTAGATGCTGCTAGTGTGTTTTGCTTTGCTTTTCTCTAGGCTTTGTGGCTCTAGTATTTGCTCATCTTATTTTAAAGCGCAATCCCCATAAGCCTATATGTGAAAGCTTTCTGCTTGACTTGTATGGACATGGTTTTACTGAATCTTACTGCTACTTCTTCCTTTATGCTTTGCTGTAATCCTGCAGAGTGTTTTCATGTGAAGTTTTATATGGAGGGGGACTTTTCTCATTGGGAGTACCTTTCAAATGAAGCTTCACTACCTGAATCCAAAATATTTCTTGGTAGTCTTGTCTCAATATCTCTTTTAATTTTATGTGTAACATTGGGTGTTTTTACACACACATTTCTCCTGGATGTTTGCTGTTACATCCTGAACTTTCTGCGTGTCTAAATCACTCACCCTGATCTTAAACATCCGGATCTTTGAACTTCTGCGTAGAACTTCTCCCAGAACTTTTGTGTGTAAAAGGTTCTCCTGGTAAACTGCTTTGCTCCAGGCAGCTGTGGTCACTTGGCTTCCATGGCAGCCTGTTACGTTTACAGCTGTGACTCCTTTAGGCTGCCTCAGGGCAGTGTGTGTGTGCAAAATGAATTTGGAACTTATTTGTGAACCCAGAAGATTGAAACATCCGGAACGTTAACGTGTGTGTAAAAATGCCCATTTTCGGACCTACTATCAACAATACATTTCCTGGTTTTTTTGGTATTAAAAAACCCCTTTTGTTTGACCCTAAGTGCAATTCTCAGGGGAGAGAGCTCATGTGCTAGTGGACCTTAGTGTAAGCCCCATAGAAGGGAATAGGACTTGTGCTAACTGCTAGCATGCATGTGCATTATCCTGCCAGAGGATTGCACTGTTAATGTGTTTGCATTTCTGAAAAGGGCAGGACTTGAACTCTGGGCTTTGCTGTAACCCCCAGCAGGTAAAATGTAATATATGGCCCAGCAGGTGGTAGTCCTATGATGGGGGCTGTGGTTCGGTGAGGACTCTTTCTTGCTATCTCAGTAAAGTTTAGTGGCTGGTAGGGTTACCATACCTCCCCTTTAAAAAGAGAACCCTTATGAAAAATCCATGGTGCAGGGCTGCGCTGAAACCAGTGCAGCCCTGCACCATGTCTATTTCATTAGCATCTTATTTGAATTAAAGGGGAGGTATGGCCACCTTAGTGGTTGTGCAGGTGGTTTCTGGCAACCAGCGACCGAGTGAGGTGGGAGACGGGTTCCTTTGTCAGGTCAGGGGGCAAACAGGAAACTGCCTTTCCAAAAGAAGAAGTCTGGGAGTGGAGAGAGGAGGGGAAAGGCTTTGGGGCAGTAGCAGCATTATTATCGGTCATCACATTTTCACAGAACCATTGGGGCTGCATTTCTGCCCCTCTTCTTGTTAGCAGAGAGAGATGGCTTTAGGGATGAGCTTGCACATTCAGCCTGTGGGTTTGGTTTGCGTCTGATCAGGGGCTCTCCTGCAGCGGGCGCTGAGGCACAGCTTTGCCTTATTAAACCAAAACTGTCTGGCTGCTAGAGCAAGACACACATCCTAGCAGGAGACATCTTGTCTTCTACAGTTATCCATCCTTCTCACCCCCCTGTTTTAAAACATCCATTTTTAAAAATAAAATAAACAAAAAATAAAATGATTGTATTCCCCGTGTGGGTGAGCAGACAGAAGGAAAGACAAAACACCTTGCCTGTTGCTTTCACCATGTTCAACCCCTCCTCTCCACCGGCTCCCTCTACGGGAATGCATTCAGCACAAGCTCCTGGTCTTCCCCTTCAAGGCTCTTCATGGCCTTGCTCCCCCATATCTCTCTGCTCTTGCATCCCTTCACAATCCTACTTGGGGGGCTTTGCTCATCGTCTGGCCCCACCCTCACCTGTTCGTGATCCCCTTGCTCCTCTAAGCATCTCTGCCCTTTCTCTCTTGCTGCCCCTCATGCCTGGGACTCCTTCCCTGGATATATTTGCTCTGCCCCCTCCCTCCTAACTTTCAAATCCCTTCTGAAAACCTACCTCTTCCATCAGGCCTTCCCTACCTTGTCATGAGTGAAAATGTGTCCGCTTCCCCCTCGCTCAGAATCTAGTTCCCTGTAACTAAGTGAAGCACATGGACCTGCAACTTCCCAGCCTCATGAATGCACTCATATCTCCTGATGTTCACCTCCCTTGTCTCTTAGATTGTAAGCCCTTTGGGGTAGGGACCTGTACTATTGATTAGTGCCAGGTAGACTGCTTGAACTATATTATTAATAATAATAATAATTATAATAATTAATAATTAATAAAAGTTGCAAGTTTTGCTCCTGCAGCTGGATGATTTCAAACCCCAAAGGCGGCAAACCATTTGTCCGATAATTGTTCAGTAGAGTCTCTGAATTAGATGCCTGCATACCAAACTCGGATGTTGAACTTGCAACCTATCCCCAGAGATGCACTCTCTCCTGAGAAGAGGGGCAGAAATGTCATGTATATTCTATAGTAACGTGTCAAATTTAAAGTGACCCTGCCCCCAAGTGGCCCAGTCCACTGCCCCACCAGCTGCCATTGGGATCCTCCCTCTGAAAATTTCCTAGCGGTGCCCAGGCCACTTGCAGCACCCCCCACTCCAGAGTCTAGGGCCCGGGCTCCATAGATCCCACCTCGCTCCCCCTGGCTACGCCCCTGTTCTTGTTCATTAGAAGACAGGTGTTGCCTTCCTGAACCAATCAGCTGGGCGCCGCGGCAGCAGGGAACATATCGGGAATACAACGCCATGTTCTAACTGATGTTCCTCAAATGGCACATGGCAATCCTCCACTGCTTAAGTCAATGCAAGTTTTTCCAATGGCTTCAACAGAGGAAGGATTTGCACCCACAGTGTATAAGACTCCTCTCACATGCTGTGGTTGATTCAAGTTTTCTGTTTGTTATGTGATTTCCCTCTTGCGTTATGCCTCCACTCCTCCGACCTTAGACAGAGACCTCATGGACTCTTCAACAAAAGGCCAGGTTGAGTCAGTACTTAAATTGCAGAACTTCAAAGAAAACTTGCCTGCAACAGGAAATGATAGATGGTGGATTGTGAAGGTGGCATGCCTTCCGCAGAGCCAAACAGGTCGTGATCTCTCAAATTCATGAAAGAACCCACACTATATCTTGTGAAACTAAGAGTTTGTGCCATGATAAAAAAATTCCGCTTGGGCAATTCCTTTTTGTTTATGTCAATTCCTCCTGTGGTTTCAATTAGAGACGGCCTTCTTTTACCAATCCTGTTTTCTTTGCTATTATACAACTGGTTGCCTTTTATAGTGGGAAAAATTATTCATGTATGAGAGTATAGTCTGGGATTTGGGGGCTGAAGAGGACATTAGAGTTGGAAGACATTGTCCTCATTCATGCATTAGAATCTCTCTGCCAGATTTCATGCCAGCATAGTAGCTAAACAACACAACTCTGGTGAGATGTGATTGCTTTAACTGAATCCAGAGCACAGGAGAATAACACATCTAGAAACTGCAATGATGTTGCTACGTTAGTAACTTCTTTATATAGCAAGAAGAGACACATCTTTCAGATGAGACATAAAATTGTAGTCATTAAAGATACTATGGTAACTGACTGGGAAAATAAGAGTGTCCGATTAAACCCCGCTCACTCTTTCTTTCCACCAAATTCCCTGGCACTCTTACACATGTAGATTCCTTAAGGAAGTAATTTCTTTAATTTCTCCTCCTGTGTTGCTTCTTAACTGTCTTGCTATTTCAATAATGGTGTCAGTATTTTTTTTATATAAAACAACAAGCAGAAATGATACGCCACTAACATGCAACACAAAACAACTCATCTTTCAATGCCACTATGTCGAAAAGTGTCAATATAGGAGGTTGTTTCCAGCTTGAGGGGGAAGGAGGTAAATCTAACGTAGCAGTATATGCTCATTTTTTTGCATGTCCAACAAGTTTGTCCATAAGGATATCCCAACATGGGTTCCAAATCATGTAAAATTCCTCAAGTGAGTCATTAATATCTGCAGAGATGCTTTCCCAAGTTGTGGCCATATATACACCAAAGCCGGTTCAGTAGATCTTTTTCAGTTGGTCTCTCCTTGTTTTTCCATGCCCTCGCAATTACATAAAAGTGTTGCTAAATGGATCTGGTGACAAGATAGGCATTGTTCCTTTGAAATGGCACACTTAGGGAAAATACCCAATATCGCAATTTCGGGTCTGAAGGGGACATCCAATTCTGCCATTTTATTAAGCAATGACCATGCCACATGCCAGATTGGTCGTACCACATCACAGCGCCACCAACAGCGTAGTGATGTCCCAGTCTCCCCATACGCCCACTGACACAAATCTATTTCTGAACCTTTTTTTTTTTTAAACAACATTTTTTGGGTCCAGTACCAATGTAGTGTCAGTTCACTTGTACTTCCCTTACATTGGTGGTGTCAGATTTTTATAGACAAAGCAATGGTTGATTAGGAACCAACCTTTATTGATGTCCATGTGGGCCTGCTGCTACTTGATAATGGTTTGCTTGTCAAGTAGCAAATGGCTTCTTCTTAAAATGGAGCAGGAAGCTACTTGGTAAGCTGCCCCATAGCAGTTATAATGTTGAGAAGAGGCAAGATTCCATGCCACTAAGAGGCAGTAATCCACTAGGGTCTTACATTCACTTCCAGTTATTGCTCACTTCTGGAAAAATGCATTCTGGTATATCCTCCCAGGATGCAATGCGACTGGCTGGTGCATGGGGCTAATAAAGTAGCCGCTTGCTAATCAAGGAAGACAGACATTTGGAAGAAATGCCATATGGCTAGTGTTTCATCCTAAGTAAGACCCTATGTGTATCTCTGAATCTGTTGGTCACCAAGATGGGTCAGATTTTCAAAATACTCAGAACTTGATTTTCAAGTGCTTAGTGTTCAAATTTGGGGTCAGAGTTTTGAAAGAGTTCAGCTCTAATTTAGGGTATGTTCCCACAAACTAACACCGTGGGTTTAAACAAACGGACTGCAGCTCTGCTTCACCCCCGGGCTAGCCGGTCCATCTGAAGGTGGCCTGCTAGATGTGGCAGCAGAGTAAATGGAGTCTGCTCTGGGGCAGCCCTGCTTGCAGCACTCCAGAACATCCCAGAGCACGGCCAGCGGAGCGGGTCAACCAAACTCAGGGCACCGGCCTGAAATGGAGCTGCTGGCTGTGTGCTTGGTGGACCCGTGCTACAGCTCTGCTCCCAGCCGGCTGTTGCCCTGGCAACATCATAAAG
Source organism: Sphenodon punctatus (assembly GCA_003113815.1). Taxonomy (NCBI): domain Eukaryota; kingdom Metazoa; phylum Chordata; class Lepidosauria; order Sphenodontia; family Sphenodontidae; genus Sphenodon; species Sphenodon punctatus. The sequence goes on along the minus strand of QEPC01003143.1, from coordinate 4,909,385 downwards.
TTGCGGACACTAAGCCTAGAGCGTCAGGCGATCTGCACGCAACTCTATGGTAAGTGTGTGTAGGGTGCTGCGCGGGCCGGCCATGGCCAGGGGAACTTGCTGGGTCCCTCTAAAGTGGACCCGGGTGCATCTGGGAGCAGGCAGATGTGGGGGTGCACCTCCAGAGGAGCTTCGGGGGTGAGCTGCTCCTGCATCCATTTAAAAACACTGAATGTGTTTAAATTGATTTAATTAATCTGCTTCAGTAGAATTACACTTAGGAATATAGCTATCACGGAGCGAGGTAGGGCAACCGGGAGCGCCCCTCCCCCAGCCTCCACTGTTTCCTCTACTCCTGTGGCCCCTGCAGCGGACCTTGATTTCACCAGGGCAGAGTGCAGGGATTCTACTCTCTTCCAGCGGGTCCCCAAACACAACCATCTCTAGAACCCTGCAGAAGATGGCCCTGAGAGGGTGGAGCCACAGAGAAGGGGAGGGGATCACCTGGCCTCCCCACATTTTATCTCCGTCGTAGGCCCCGTACATTTTAAGGCCAGTTCTGGAGTGAGGAGCCTCAGTTGGGCCCCAGGCCCTGGACTCTGAGGCGGCCTTTTCAGAGTAGGGGAGAAGGAAGCAGGGCCAGTGCTCTGCCCTGCCCACTGTGAACATTTCCGAGTGGTACTCTAGCTGCTCGAACCGGGCCCCGCCCAAGAAAAATCTTTCAGAGTGGGTGAGGGTAGAATGTTGGCTCCCCCACCCCCTCTGAAAACTTCCTTCCTGGCGGGATTGCTGCGGCTCGGAGGGTTGTCGCTGAGAGCCAGGGTGACACCATAGCTTTTGTGGTGGGAGGCTGAGGCTGCCGAGGATCCCTGCTGGGAGGACTGCTCCTTAGGGAGACCCCACCTCCCTTGACTTTAGGGAGGCCATAATGGGGCATGAGCCCAGGCAGGTCCACCACAGTCTTGTTACAGCACTGGTTACACCGCAGGTCTAAACCAAATTAACTTCTCAGTCTCCCCCCATAATAGCCTTGGCACAACACCGGCTACTTCATTTCCCAGGAGAACACGCTGCTCTTCCTACTTCTGAATAACTTGACTTTAGACGCCTTGACATGTGAACAGTTAGCAGCAAAAGTGATTGAAGGCCTGTGCAACTACATCAAAGGAACTGTTGGTGGTGGGAACCAAAAATGACAGTCCGATTTTCAAAAGAGCAACACCCACCACCAGATTTTCAGAAGTTCATCCCGTAAGTTACTTGGTTAATAGCCATTAATGGACCAACTCTCCAAGAACTTATCCAGTCCTCTTAAACCCAGCTATGCTACTGGCCGTGACAATGTCCTCTGGTAACAAATTCCATAGGTTAATTATGCGTTGAGTGAAAAAGTGCTTTCTTTTATTTGTTTTATATCGGGCAGCTAGTTTCATGGAGTGTCCCCTAGTTCTAGTATTATTTGAGAGGGTAAAAAACTGTTCCCAGGCCTAGTGGAACCTCATTCACTAGGCTACCCTAACTCTGGTCATAGACATTATAGATGATAGAGAGATTTGTCAGTCATTTATTGCTCAAGATGGCATACTGGGCAATCCAGGGATGTGCAGGGGCAGGAGGGGATCTAGTGCTGGCCAAAATAGGATTGTGAATCCTTCTACACATTAACACTGTCCCTTGCCGTAGTACTGAGAAGGCCAAACTATTATTATTACTACTGTTACTATTTATCCCTCTACCTCTCTGTTGCCAGCTAAACCTGCCAGTTATCGGCTTGTCTCTAACCTTCCCTTTTTAGGGAAGGTTATTGAATGGGCTGTGGCACAGCAGCTCCAGGAACATCTAGACTGCACCGGTTTCCTTGATCACTCCAAGTCTGGGTTTCGACCTGGGTGGTACGGAGACGGCATTGGTGGTCTTGGTTGACGATCTCCGTCTGGCATTGGACCAGGGTCGTCAGTCCTTACTGGTCCTGCTAGACCTTTTGGCTGCGTTCGACACAGTCGATCATGAGGTGTTGGTGACTCGCCTGCGGGACCGTGCTGGAATTGGCGGAACGGTCTTGGACTGGCCGGGAAAACTCACCGGATGGTCTTGAGGGAGTGTACATCTTCCCCCTGGGACCTCATGTGTGGAGTCCCGCAGGGTGCCATTCTGTCTCCCCTCTTGTTTAACATCTATATGCAGCCGTTAGGGGAGATCGTGAGAGGGTTTCAAGGCATGCAGTGTCATCAGTATGCTGATGACACTCAGCTCTACTTCTCCTTTTCCATCGACCCAGGCCATGCAGTCTCCTTATTTTCCCAGTGCCTGTCAGCTGTGGGGGCTTGGATGAGGTAGAGCCATCTGCAATTAAATCCTGACAAGACCGAGGTGATGTTGGTGGGCGAGGGCTTGTGGGACCTGGGGGTGGTTGAATCTCCTCTTGTTGGGGGGGGTTTGCCCTCCCATGGTCTCTCAAGTGCAGAGTCTGGGTGTGCTCCTTGATTCGCAGCTCAGCCTGGAATCTCAGGTTGTGGCCGTGGAGGGGAGTGCATTTTGGCAGTTGCATCTTGTCCAGCGGCTTCGGCTGTATCTCTCAGACTCCGACTTTGCCACTGTCATCCATGCCTTCATCACCTCGAGGCTGGATTACTGCAACGCACTCTACGTGGGGCTGCCCGAGAAGCTGGTCCGGAGGCTGCAGCTGGTGCAGAATGCTGCAGCCTGTCTCCTTACGGGGACAGGTCACAGGGAGCACATGACACCAGTGCTCCGGGCTCTGCACTGGCTGCCTATAAAGCGCCGGGCCAGGTTCAAGGTGCTGGTTTTAACCTTTAAAGCTCTTCACCGCCTGGGCCCTGCTTATCTGCGGGATCGCCTCACTCCCCATGTGCCCGTGCGACCCTTGAGATCATCCGTGGGAGCCTTTTTGGAGGTTCCACGGGTGAGGCGGGTACGGGAACCCCATGTTAGATGTTTTTCGGTTGCCGCCCTTGTGCTGTGGAATTCGCTCCCAGAGGAGACTCGGTTGGCTCCCACTCTCCTGCTGTTTCGTCATGTATGTAAGACCTGACTGTTCCATCAGGCTTTTGGTGAGGGGTGGAGGTGGGGGTGGGGGGTTCCCTGCATTGTATTGTATTTTAAATTGTTTTAAATTTTTTTTTATTGAATGTTGTTCACCGCCCCGGGCTGCCCTGTGGGCAGGAGGGGCGGGATATCAATTTTAAATAAATAAATAAATCCAAAAGGTCTCCATAAACAGACTTGGGAAGCCAGGTAGAATCAAAGGGTACAAACAGATATGACAGCAACCCTCTGTGCTCTGTTTTGGACTGTATTTCACCTACATGTCTGTGCAGGCAGTGCCAGATGTTGGCATGGGATTGCCAACCTCTGAGGTCACTAGGGATGTGCGAACAGAACGTGGTTTGGATGTTCGGATGTTCAGTCGTTTGGTTTGGAACCCGAGTTTGGGTTCGGTTTGGCGGAGTTTGGGTTTGGCAGATCTTGGCTGAACATTCGAAAATAACGCTATCGATACCGATACTGAATTCGAAGATTTTTTTGGTTTCGGTATCATTTGGCCCTAAAACAACCCCTGGTCTCCACCCCTGGTGCCAGGAAGTCTGCTCCTCAGCTGCCTCCCCCTTCCAGTCACATTTTTCCCACCCGAAGTCACGTTTTTCCCGACCCCAAACTCATCCGAACTCACCCAAACATGACCGAACTGTTTCGCCATTTTTGAGTTTGGTTCAGATGTTTGGTTCCGATGTCCGAAGAGACCGAGTTCGGTCTGAACTCTGAACATCCGAACCGCGTTCACACATCCCTAACCCTGAACCATGGTACGGGATTGGGTGCAGCGGCCTCATTGGCCACCCACTACACCTGCCCATCTCCCCGTGGGCGGGTGGCCGAGGGAGCATGGGGAGGCAGGGCNCCCTAAAACAACCCCTGGTCTCCACCCCTGGTGCCAGGAAGTCTGCTCCTCAGCTGCCTCCCCCTTCCAGTCACATTTTTCCTGCCCAAAGTCACATTTTTCCCATACCCAAACTCATCCGAACTCACCCGAACATGACCGAACTGTTCAGCCATTTTCGAGTTCGGTTTCGACATTCAATTCGGACGTCCGAACAGACCAAGTTCAGTCTAAACTCTGAACATCCGAACCACATTCGCACATCCCTAAAGGTCACTGCCTCGGCTAAGGCCTGCCCAATTGGGCTACAGTGAGCTATCACATTTGTTTGGGGAGACAGACATTGGTTAGGGACCATCATGGCCAGTTGCCATGACTGGCTGTCATTGGCCACCATAGTTGCTTGTCATGGTGGGTGGTGGGACCAGCTGGCCTCATGTTCATGTTTCTCCCCACCCTCTCTATGCGGTGACTGCGGGCATGTTTGTTCTGTGACCTGAACAGGCCTATGTTCACCGTAGCTTCCTGCTCCACCCCAGGCTAGGTTGCTGCTGCAGCACAGTCACATTTGTTTTTACCTAAAGTCTAGCTAAGCAATGCTGCATCCTGTCCAGCCCACATCCAGCAGAAGAGTAGGGGGAGCAGTCTTGGCCGTGTCTCAGTCAATGGTGAATTGATGATATATTCGATTGATAGATTGATAGATTTTTCAGATGGTTGGGGTGTGGCAGGAGGTGCAGGGGACTGGAATAGAATTGACCCTTCAAGTCCCTTCCAGCTCAGTGACGCTCTGACTCTATGTGTTTAGGACCTCGCTGTCATGTGAGCCCTCAGCACATGGATGGATCTGGACTGGACTTCCTTGTGCTGAAATGGATCTTCAGGGTGGATTCTACCTCCGATGATTCCGATCCGGATCTGACAAAATGGAAACCAGCAATGATCCGGTCCTCGTTTTGTCAAAGATCCAAATCAGTCAAACAGTAGTGCAAAGCCATTTTGTGCAAAATGTGCCATGCTGCTTTTCTGGCTCCCGGACAGTCGTCAGGATGGTACTATATGGAGATCTGCCACTGTTAAAAATCCACATTGACTCTCTATGCACCATTCTGAAACCATTGAAAATAGCCACAAAAATGACCAGAGCTGATCCATTTCAGCCTTCTGAATTTGGCATGCAAGAGATCTGGGCCTCAAACCGTGGTTTTTTGCATGGCTGGTGCCACCGGGCAATGTGCACTGGTGTGTGTGTGCAACGCACGTGCACAACATGGTGCTATGAGCCAGGGGCGGTGGGGCTTGACTGGGAGGAAGGAAGGAAGGGGTCTGAGAGCTGTGCTCCCAGTCCAAGTCTAACCCCACCCACCTGAGTCCACCTCCAAATCCCTACCTCTGCCAAGCTGCCCAGCTGCTGTAATATTCATAGCCCTCCCAGGGAGAAGCAGAGATAGGGCTAATATATGGCGGTGGACTCAGGTGGGCAGTGATAGACATAAGAACATAAGAAATGCCATCAGACCCATGGTCCATCGAGCCCAGCATCCTGTCTCTGACAGTGGCCAGCTACAGTAGCTCAAGAGAAGTACAAACTCTTTCCTGTAACTAAGTTAAGCACATGCACCTGCAGCCTCATAAATGTATCCTTGTCTCCTGATGTTCACCTCTCACTTGTCCCGCCCCACCCCCTTCCTTGCCTCTCTTAGATTGTAAGCCCCTTGGGGGTAGGAACCTGTCTATAACTGCTGACTGTACAGTGCCAGGTACACTGCTTGTGCTATATAAATAATTAATAATAATAAAGTACAGGTCGTGGAGGATGGTGTGACCCATCTCCTGCTAACCGCTCCCAAATCCTGGTAGCCAGACTCAGACTGGGAGTGCATTTCTCAGGCCTCTCTCTGCCTCCCTGTCAAGCCACACCACGCAGGGACAGGGCTGTGAGTGTGGCTGTGGCTGGTTGGCTTGGCAGAGGCAGGGATGTGGCAGTGTTTTCAGGCAGGCAGCTGGTCCCTCAGGCGGCGGCACCTGCATGGGTGGCCAGGCAAATCACCATTCCTCTGTCTACAGGTAGCTGCCAACAAAGGCACTGGCACTTAGTTCTTCAGTTTAAATAAATGTGTCAAATGATGTGTCTAAAAAAATAATCATTTGCTCTCTTTTGAGCCAATGAAGAAAATAAATAAATAAATAAATAAAATAAAAACTAATTTATTTACAAACCCAAAATATATACACCCCCCCCACTGAGAAGCTTTTCCCACATAAAACACACAAAGGTAGAGTGTAAATGAGACAATTCATCAAAGTCTGTCTCCCGCTGGCCAAGTCTAATGAAAGACCCATGGAGATACTGACATTTACTGTCCGCTGCTGTTAGTTTTATCTACTGTGGGTTAATATAAATGGGACTATCATTCTTCACTTTATGGCACGTCTGACTCCCGTAACACAAAAGCAGTGACTAGTTTCTCACCGTGCGTTATAAACAGTGGGAGATTGGGGGCTGAGTCTTATTAGCTGAAGGCATCCTACTGTCTGAAGAATGGAAGACCTGTTTTGTTGTGTGGGGATTGACTGTGGGAGAGAGGGTCTAGCAAAGAATTGGAAGTTATGAGCCAAGATTCTATGGCAGGCTCCATTGTGACTCAAGCAAAAAGGGGTCTAAAAATTTTCCATTGCCTTCGGCAGGTTGTGGATTGAGGAGGCCTTTGTCAAGCCGCTTAAATCTCTTTGTCTCAGTTTAGTAGTGGATGGTGATCCTTCACACTGTATAAAGTCTAGACGGGTGTTGTGTGTTGGTCCGACATATGAGAGAGGAGAGGCAACATGGTTAAAATGATACCTGGATCAGGGGTAGTGCTGAATGGCAAAATTCCGCTCAGTTCCGATTCCGTCAGAACTGGATGTTTCGTCCTGGTTCGAGTTATAATGTGGAGAAAGGGGAGGACTGTGGGGAGTCAAATAAACAAAGGAGATTTCTCTAACTCTGGGTAAAAAACAGACGTGCGGGCAGGAAACTGCAGCCGACATGGCCTGGGGAGGTGCACAGAACTAACGTGTCCCCTGCTGCCCCCCCCTGCCCAGGTAGGGTAGGTAGCACAACAAATGTGCAGGTGGCCAGCCCTGCCTGCACCATGCTTCCAGAGTCCCACCTCCTGACAGCCATAGTGATCAATGACAGTCAGCCGTGGTGGACCCCGGGGTGGATACAGTGGGGCTGCACAGACGTTGGCCTGCATGGGTGGCCCTTAGCCCAGGCTGTGACCTCTGAGATTCTCCGAGCACACAGTCTGGGCTAACAACCTATCCACACATGCCGGTGGATCTGTGCCTAAGATGTAGTCCTTTGTTTTTACCCTCTGTTAAGATGAACATGCCCTTCAGAGTAGAATCCTCCCTCCGTGGCTTTAACCCCACTTCTGCCGATGTGAATACAAGAGAGAGCAATGTAAGTTAGTGGGTTATTACTTGAGAAAATGTGTTTGTGTGAAGCCATTATGTAGAATGCATCCACACTTTGACAATATCTAGGCCACCTTCCGACAAACGGTTAATTCAGTGTAGATGCACTTTACTTTGGTTATACTCCTGAAATATTCACACAAACAGAGCACTAAACGGAAGTTATTCAGGAAAGGAAGAGAAGTATATACTTCTGAAAAATCATACAAACTCCCTTTTGGTTTGTATTTTGAAGCAGCTGTTCTGTTTTTGTGAACACTTACAATGAAAGGTTCAGTGATCATTCCCAGCTTTTTTCAAGAACTGTTTGTCGGAATGCTACTGAAGTGGAGTAGTTACTTCCATTGAATTAAATCAAAGTGGTTACTCCAGTTCATCAGAACACAGCCCTAGAAGTGTTACTCATCAGGCTTGGGCAGGAAGTCAGGTGGCCAGACCTCCCCTTTAAAAGAGGATACTTATGGAAAATACATGGTGTAGGACTGCAATGGAACCAGTACAACTCTGCAACATGTATTTTTCATAAGTGTCCTCTTTTACAGGGGAGGTATGGCCACCCTAGTAGGAAGTGAAGATTACCACAATTCCCCCTAAGAATATGCCTGACAGCACGTAATTACCTGAATTCATTAAGAAAGAAGCCGGTTGGAAGGAAGTTATCTTTTACTGAGTTGCCCAAATATCATAGGGCCATTGGAGAACAGTAACAAAAGTGGGGGGGAGGCAAGAGATTGATTGACAATTAATGATAATAAGCATTTTAGATATAGTGGTTCCCAAACGTTTTGCCCATGTGACCTCTTTCGGAGACATATCTATAATTTTGCAACCCCAAACAGCAACAAAGACATGCAAAAATAGATCAGCTATGGAGTCAGGATCTCACCACCTGCAGATGGCATGGCCTCATTTGGGGCCATAACCTACACTTTGGGAACTTCTGGTCTATATTGTCTAGGATTGGCTACCCAACAACTAACGTCTATCAGTATTTGAAAGGATGGCTAGAAAGGAAGGAGATCAATTCTTTATGATGACCTGAAGAGTGATCCGTAACAGGATAAAATGATGGCGGGTCCAGGTGCTCCAGTGTTCAATGACTTGCAAATTTGCAAGGAGTTCCATGTCCTAAAAGAATGATGAGAAACTAACCACTCTCCCATTATATAAAAGTCAACACCACCGTGGAGAAGATGTTCCATGGCTAGAGGGCATTTGATAGGATAGGTCATAATTCTGCTTTATGAAACCCATCTTGTGTAATGAATAGAGAACCTTGGCTTCATCGCCTTCTCCACACAACTGGAACCATGTTTTGACTTGGTATTCTTTCTTCTCTAAAGAAGAAAACATCTAGCCACTGGAAAAGAATGTGGTTCAGGTTTACCTTGGGTCAGTTTAATTTCCTGTTCCCGCTTTCTGGTTTGGAGGCAGATAACAAATAAATAGCCCAACCTGAAATAACAAGGAGAGAAGGAAAACATGCCATTAAATTGTCCGCATTCTTGCTGGAAGCCTGTGGAAATTGGATAGATAAGGATGTCAGGCAAAGGTAGCTCAATGGCTACAGTCAGGGTAAAACCAATGAGCAGAGTGCCATATTGACTATACTAGAGATTGTCAATACAGTTCTTGTATATTCCCCAAGACGGCAGGAGATGAGAGTAATGCTCACTATGCTTGGCTCTATTAACGTCTCCCATGATTGCAATGAGAGCACTAAGCACACCAGAGCTGAAACTGGTAGCGGGTTTATTATTCCTGGGTATTATTGTTATCCACAGGCATTTTCGGCTAACCCTTCGAGTACTCGAATAATAGCCGTGACCAAAATAGTTATTCGCATATCTGTTATTGCAGGTGCTCTGTTTTGGTGTTTTTCTGTTTGGTTATTTCATTTTTTCTAAGGGTAGGGCACCGCCATTTTGCACATGCACATTATAGCCACCACCATTTTGCGTACATGCAGTAGGAGGCTAAATGGTTCTTTCAGAATTTCGAGAATGCAGAAAAACTCAGTGAAAATAATAGATTCGGCCCTGCCACACACCCAGCTCCCCATGTTAGCTCCCAACCTGCTTTCTTTGCTGAGCTTCCTTCTGTAGCTCTCCTCCAGTGTTGTCCCCTCCGATCTTGTTCCCATTCCAGTCTCCTTTGCCCTACCTACTCTGCATTCTCCCTTTCTCCTCCATGGCCAATCCTGTTTCCACCAGCTACGCTTCCTATGCAGTATTGTGATTTTACGTTTAATATTATGCCAATTTACACAAATATATCATTTGGCCCACAATGAGTACAAGTGCAAAATTTTATTCAGGCAGTTAGCTTTTGCCATAGCCAATGACAATAAAATAGTTACACAAAAAAGCAATGCAAAAGTGGCCCACAATGAGTGTTTTTAAATGGACATGGAGGCAGCTCCCCCACCCCATGTCTGCCTGCTTCCAGCCCCTCCTGGGCCTGCTTTAGATGGACCCAGTGGGCTCCCCTGACTGTGCTTTGCCTGTATGGTCCTCCCTCCCACACCATAGAGTTGCGGGTGATCGACCAGCATTCTAGGCTGGCACCTGCAACTCTATGGTGTCACCAGGCGCAACAGCTGGGTAGGAGTGCAGCTGAGGTGTGGGTCCGCCGAGGAGACAGACAGCAGCTCCACTCTGGCCCGGTACCCTGGGTTTGGCTGGCCCGGTCTGCTGGAGGTGCTAGGATGTTCTGGACCTCCACCAACAAGGCTGCCTTGGAGCAGCCTGCTCTGCTTCAACATCTGGCGGGCCACGTTCAGACGGACTGGCAAACCCAGGGGTGAAGAGTGCTGGCATGGCTGCCCCTGGAGCTGCCATTCATCTGTTTACCCACAATCATGTCTTTTTTAAAAAAAAATCCCACCCACTCTGAAAAGGAGCTGTGAAACCCTATTCAAGGATTATAGGGGAGGCGTAGCAAAGGTCTAAAGTTTTATGGGTTTTAGATATATAGATAAAATGTTGTTACCTGCCCTGAACTTGCTGGGATTGGTGGGCTATAAATCTAAATAAATAAAGTCAATTTATTATTAATTATTATTATTAGCATGCATTTATATAACGCCAGCAATGTACCGGGCACTTTCCAAAGTAATGGAATAGACACGGTCCCTGCCCTAGGGCTTACAATCCGAGAGACAGAGGGAGGTGGAGACGAAGGAAGGGGAACAGAGGGAGAGACAAGGGGTGTAACATTCATGAGGATGCGAGGCCCCAGGTGCACCCGCTTGGTTTGGTTACATCGAGAATGATGGCTGGCTGGTCCGTGTGGTGAGGATATGAGTACACAGACCTCAGGTAACTAGGGATGGGCGAACAGATCGCGGTTCGGTTTCAGCCGTTCAGTTTGGCTGCTTTCGGTTCGTCCGTTTGGTTCGTCTTTTCAGGTAGTTCGCCGATTTCGGATTCGGCTGTTCGGTTCAGTCGTCCGAACAGGCTGTTCGGTTAGGCCGTTCGGCTGTTCTGTTCAGCCGTTCGGCTGTTCGGTTCGGCCGTTCGGGAAATGTTGTTATGGTTTGTTTTTTTTTTTATATGGTTTTTTTGTTTTTTATTGGGTTTTATATGCTTTTCTTTTGTTTTTTATTTGTTTTTTTGGTTTTTATATGGGTTTTTTTTATTATTTTTTTTAATCTAATATATATATCTATCTACACTAAATCTAACTGCTATTAACTATTCTAAATGCTATGAACTAAATGGATTATCTAATAAGTACACAGTCCTACTCCTACAAACACTAAAACTAAATCACTAACGCTATCTCTATCACTAAGCTAACTCCTACAACTCTCATCTATCTATCTATCTATCTATCTATCTATCTATCTATCTATCTATCCCCACCATCCCATATCCATATCCAAATATATATATATATGGATATATATACATCCATATATCCATATATATAGATGTATATATGGATATATATATGGATATACATCCCATATATATGGGATGGGGGGGAATCACAAACAGAAGAGGAGTCTGTAGTGAAATACATACATTACATACTCAATTAGTCTGTACAGTGCATAACACAAGGTTTCAGTTTATGGTTTATGTTTCATTTCATTACAAAAGTGAAATGAAACTTAAAGCAATCTAAAAATCCTACTCAACGCCTGCTGTTCAGGAACAGTGACTAGCTCAGAAGGTGTTGGGAAGGGGGGAGGCAGATAATTAGTTTCGTTTCTTGCAAGCCTCTCCACCCTGGTGCCTGGAAGTCTGCTCCTCAGTGACTGACACCTCCCTGTAATGTTTGACCTTCCACTGAACCTTTTTTTGCCGCCCGAACTCATCCGAACGCGATCCGAACTGACCGAACTGTTCGGCCATTTCGCCGTTCTGTGTTCGGTTTGTTCGGTATGTTTGGGTTCGGGTTCGAGTTCGGTCATCCGAACAGGCTGAGTTCGGGCCGAACTCCGAACTGCCGAACCGCGTTCGCCCATCCCTACAGGTAACAGATTGTACTGAAAATTTGCATTTTCTACTCTCATACAATAATAATAATCCCAACTGTCAGGTGGGGAGGAACAGCCTTGTCTCCTGGAACTCCCTCAAACCTCACCTTCTAGATCTCACCAACAAATGTAATAACTTCCCCACAATCAAAAGCCCCCATTGCTCTCTCATTCTGTCTCCGGTCAGCCTGATGGTCTTCACTCTGGAGGCAGTTGCCAGTGCGAGGTTGTGGGAGGCTGACATTTAAGAGGAGAATTCCCCTGCGCTCCAAACTCAGGATGGGAACATGTCTCCTGTCCCTTGCTATTTTTACGCCCATGCTCTCAGCAGATTGAGCACATTATTTGAACCAGGATCCATTACAGACTGTCATCCAAGGAGTCGAAATTCTTCTCCATGCATCAGGTCCAACAGAAGCCATGGTCGTGGATGCCCTGTGATTGCTACCATCATCCAACAGCAGCAGAGTATTCCCCTCTCAAAATAAGGGATAGTTATATCTCCATCTTCCACACAGAGGAGGGCCCTTAGTTGCCCGAAAGCTTGCTTATTTCTACCAACAGCAGTTGATCCAATCAAAGAGATCATGCGTCCCTCTCTGTCACCTTCTACCAGTAAGAGTGCGTGTGGGTCACAGGTGGATGGTTAGGCAAGGGTGTGGGGGTCAGGTCAGGAGACGCCTGAAGACTTAGCTTGGAGGAGCAAGTCCTGGCGAGGAAGCAAGGATAAGGCCAGGGTAGAACAAGGCAAGAAGCAAGATAGGACGGGAAGAACAGGGACCAATTGTGCATGAGGAGAATGGGTGGGTGTGTCTGAACAGGAACGCGGACAAGAACAAGAACTGAGTTGCATCTCCTTGCAGTTTCCTGCTACTGCCAGCCAGCCTTAAATTTTGGCTGGCAGCCAACCAGGAAGCTGAAAGGCGTGACAAGGCTGGGGACGCCGGTGTGTCCTGGCTGATGTAGAGAAACCCCACCCCCCAAGGCAGGGCGAGCCATTGGGCCACAGGCCAGGTGAAGCGGTGGGGTGGGCTGCAGGCCCAGCCACTGCCCCAGGTGCCCCAGGCATACTGTTTCTCCTAGGCGTTGGCCTTTCTTATGAGACCGTTAACAAAAGCCAAGGCTGCCTTTAAGTAGGGGCCATGGCCTGGGCCCTGCAATCCGAGGGGGCCTCTTGGGGAGGCCAGTCCTGGTCCACTCAGGTCCAGAGCTTCTGGGATGGGCTATTTCTGTTGGGTCCTCATTGCCTGCAACTCTCAGCCCCTGGGGTGTAGGTAGGATGGCCAGACATGCAACCTTTTAGAGGACACTTATGAGAAATACAGGTTGCAGGGCTGCATTGGCTCCAATGAAAAATACAAGTTGGCACCAATGCAGCCCTGCAATCTGTATTTCTCATAAACATCCTCTAAAATGTGCATATCTGGCTACCCTACTGGGGTGGCTGGTTTCTGAAGGGCTCTGCCTTTCCTTTGATCCCTGAATCCCAACCCCCCGGCCAGTGGGGTGGGAGCATGTATATGTGAGAGAGAAAGGCAGCTTGCGTCTGTATATACAGGAAAGCTTGTACTTCTACTAATCATTTCTATAATGCTACTAGGCGTATGCAGCGCTTTACAGTCACAGATTTTGAGGGGCACGTCCCTGCCCAGTGGGCTTTCAATCTAAGATGGACAAAGGTGAGGTGAACACAGGGACAGACACACACATATTCCCATTTTAAAGATGGGGAAACTGAAGGCTGAGAGGCTGCCCAAAGCCACCCAGTGAGTTCCTTGAGTAGGGTGAGAATCAAACCCTCATCTCCCCAGTCTACGCCCAGCATCTTATCCACCACACCACACCGCCTCTCAGCTTCTCTCTTACCTCTTTGTTTTTGTAAGCAAACACCAGGCTGCCAATTGTGGGGGCCTCTCACGGGGCCCCCACAATTGTTATTTTTTTTTGGTCTGTGCCCTGCAGATTCTATGGCCAGCCCTGAGAAAGGGGAGCAGAGGTGGGGGTGGGGAATTGTATTGGGGGTTTTAAGATGTGGATCATGATGAATACGCAAGCCAAGGAAGAGATGGCCTATTGTTACTGGCTTTTGCTCAGCTCCCTAAGGGGAAGGTCAAGTATTTCTTTATTTCAGAGCCACCCACTTCCCTGCTTCCTAATTTCCTTCAAAAAATATCTTCCTTATCAAATGAAATACAGAAGGAAACTCATTTGCCTCTAAGTTGATAATGGCAAGAGTCTGGCAGGCAATCACAAGAAGAGGAGCGTGAGCAGTGAAGGGATAAATCATGGGTCACTCATCTTCTAGTTTCAATTTATTTTATTGAGATATTTATTGGGATTTCTGTCTCGCACTTCTCTGAAGGGTTGGGGCAGGTAACAACATCCAATCGCTATATGTGTGTAAAATATACACAAATAACCCCCTCCCCCCAATATAAGCCATGTAATAATATAAAAGTCCAATTAAAATAAATCCCTAAACTCTATCCCTGACTGACAAATGTCTGGCCAAATCAGTAAGCCTTACATTGCTTTGCATTCCCACCCTGGAGCTTTGCTCCTCAACTGCCCCCAAATCTCCCACTCCCTGAACTGTCTTCAAACCTCCTAATCTCTAGGGATGGGCAAACAGAACCGATTTTGGAAATTCAGTTCGGTTCGGTTCGAAAATCGAGTTTGGAAGTTTGGTTTGGTCGACCGAACTATTCGAGTTCGGTCCGAACTTCTGAACAGAGTTCGGAAATTCAAACCCCATTGAACTAAATGGAATATTATCTTTTAGGGATGGGCGAACAGAACCAAGTTCGGAAATTCGGTTCGGTTCAGTTCAAAAATCGAGTTCGGTTTGGAAGTTCGGTTCGGTTGATCGAACCGGTCGAGTTCGGTCCGAACTCCGAACTGCGTTCGCCCATCCCTACTAATCTCCCATGCTTCCCCCTACTACACCTGAACTCCCTCCCTAAACACATATGCTCCGTTCCCTCCCAACCTGCAAATCCCGCCTGGAAACCTACCTCTTTTGACAGGTTTTTCTTAGCTCCTCACGCTCACAGACTGCTCACTGATGTCCTCCCATGCTACTTTCCTTCTCCCCTGCAACTAAGCTAAGCACATGCAGCTGCGACTTCTCAATTTCATGAATGTTTCCCTGTCTCTCCCTACGTTCCCGTCTCCCTTGTCTCTCCTAGATTGTAATCGCCCAGGGGCAGTGGCAGACACATTGTTGGCACCCTATTCATTATTATGATTATGATTATTGATGATGATTATGCTTTATATATTTATAATTACTATATGTAATACCTCTGAGAAATTTTTTATCATATAATGAGGATAATGTATTATCATATAATGAGGAATTCTTTCCCAATAAGAATGGGTGCTGCCACACGAGCTGCAGAGGGCCTGATCCTCGCGTGGCCCCATTGTGGGCAAGTGCAGTCACCACGCTGCGGGGCCAGAGTAGGGAGCAGGGCAGACGGTCGCCCCCACCCTCTGTGGGGAAAGTGAGCAGGTGGGCTTCTGTCGGACTTCCCGCTGCGGGGCAAGCCGAGGCACCGACCACACAAACAGGCGCCTGGCCCTGCCTCCCCTCCCTCCCTTGGCCCAACCACTCTTTCCCGTGCCCGGCTGTGACATGGCCGCTACATGGCCGCATGGGACTGGAACGAGCGGTCGCCGCTCAAATCCCCACGGTGGACCTCGCCGAGCGGCAAGGCAGACAGCGACTAGGCAGACAAGCCACCGCACCTTGGGCAACCTTGTCCCAGTTTGGGTAAGGCTTCTATACGCTGCGTCCTCAGCCTTTTCCCAAGGACGCAGTGTGTAGGAGCCAGCTGCCTGCCCCGCAGCGGGTTGGGGGGTGCGGGGGGACGCCAGCCACATGATGCACTGCATTGTGTGCTAAGGCTTCCCAGAGTGGGGAAAGGCTACCTGAGGTGCAGTAGGCATCTCGTGTAGCTGCAGTGCACCCAGCATCCGGACCAGAACTTTCTCAAGTCGGCTGCATTAAGGATGCTGCCAGACAAAGGCTCTCATTTAACATGATCTTGTTTAACATCACAGTGATACCCAATCTAACCTAGTGGATAAAGTGCTGGATTTAAACCTGGGAGATCTGAGCTCAAATCTTGTCTAGGCCATGAAATCCCCATCTCTTAGCTTCGGTTTCGTATTTGTAAAATAGGGATAAGCTCCCATACCACCCAGGGTTATTGTGAGGGTGAGCTAGATAAAGAATATAAAGCACCTGGAATGCTGAAAGTGCTATATAAAGTAGAAGGATAAGGCAGATCACTGCTTGCCCCAGGTCTCTAAGGTCTTAGAATGTGACCCTCTGTTCTTGTACCCCTTGCCTCACACTAGAAATGTTGGACTTTGTCAGACCATATGTAATTACTGTTGAGAAAATCATGCTACAGGAAAAGCAAACCATTTCCTATGAGATTTCCAGGTTTTCTT
This sequence comes from Sphenodon punctatus, assembly GCA_003113815.1. Lineage (NCBI taxonomy): Eukaryota > Metazoa > Chordata > Lepidosauria > Sphenodontia > Sphenodontidae > Sphenodon > Sphenodon punctatus. Next base: position 4,893,099 of record QEPC01003143.1, on the reverse strand, counting down.
TAATTCCATCAATAAGTGCTGATTAACAGGGAGAATGACCTCAGCCTGACTTCGAACGTGAGACACTTTCTGTCCGGAGAGCAAGAAGGAAGGATTTAGGATTTCCACCTCTCACTGCTAAGGAATACCTCTCCCCCGTTTCCCCAAGGTTAATTGCACCCAAAGCGATGGGAGGCTCTCTGAAAACCACTTACTCCAGAGGGTTTCAATGGGTTTACTTTGGAGTAAGCAGTTTGTGACTCATGGCTTAAAGTTTTGACAGTGAATGAAAAGCCTTGCTAGTTTCCAGCTGTGAATGGTTTCAAACATCCATGAGGGCAGTCAGTCAGGATTAGGCGATAGATCAATGGCGTATTGATCTATCTAACTGAATGAACTTAATTACTGAACACCCCTCCAAAAAATCTATGCAAAGGGCTATTTTGGTTGCAGATATTATTCAAAGAGCTATCTGAAAATGGGAATGCTAGCCACAAATATAAAATCCTCTATCGGTTCCAGAATTACTGATAGGTCATTATGGGGCAGACAAAAGTATTCAGACTCCAAGGCCGTCCGTTCCGCATCTTTCAGCCGGTAGCAAAAGACTGGATTATGGCACTGAGACTGCGCTTGTGGCTTTGGTTGATGACTTCCACCATGAATTGGATCAAGGTCGTTCGGCCCTGCTGATTCCGGTAGATCTGTCGACTGCTTTGGATACCGCTGGCCATGAGATGTTGGTGACTCACCTGCGGGATCAAGTCGGGGTGGGCAGGACTGTTCTCAAATAGTTCCATTCTTTCCTGGCCAGAGGAACCCAACAAGTGGTACTTGGGGACCATTGTTCATCTCCACGGGACCTCTTGTGTGGAGTCCCAAAAGGATCTATTCTCTCCCATCTCCTGTTCAATGTGTATATCACTTATTGGGTTCCTCTGGCCAGGAAAGAATGGAACTTTCTCCTTGCCAGTAGCCGGGAAGTATTTGCTGGCTGGGCTGGGCTTCACTGAGGCGGAGTGGTTAGATTGGAGGAAGCCCTCTGGGCTCCCAGCTCCTCTCTGGTAAGGCAAGCAGTGGTGGAGTGGCGGCTGGGGAGGGGGCGCTGTTTAAGTTCACTTTTCCCTGCTGAACCGGGCCACACAGGGAGGGGATTCCTGGCCCTGCCCCCTCCCTCTGCTGCAGGGAGTTGCCACAAGTTGCCTCCGTCTGCCACAAGTTGTGTTATATGTAACATGCTCTGAGTGCCACGAGGGGGGCACTCTATAAAAATAAAGATCATCAAGATCATCCTTGGCTCTGATGAAAAGGAGGGGTGGGGGGTGTCACTGCCATGGAAGGTTTCTTCCCTGGCTGTGATCCCCCTTTCCATCCAAAGCAGAACTCCTGTACTTTGGTGGCTGCAAACGGAGAAAGTCTTTCCTCTGCCCCCACTCTCTCCTCTTGCACCCTCCCACTCGGCTTCACAGTGGAAGGATCTGGATGGCAGGGTATGCAAGCCAAGCCCAGGACGAAGTTAACAATTTGGAGGTGAGAAGTCGCTGGGCAGCAGCAGCAACCCAGGTTGGAGAGAGCAGCTAGGGCTGGTAGTGAAATTCAAAACCTGGTTGCCTCTGCCCGGCTGCCGTCTGTCATTTTCATCCCGAGCTCGGCTTGCATTGCCTGCTGCCTGGCTCATTCCATCTCTGGCTTCACCACTCCCAGCCGGCTCCTAGCTGCTCTCTCTGGCCCAGTTTGCTGCCATCACCCAGCTGTGCCTGGGATGAAATTGACCGGTAGTGGCTGGGCAGCGAGGAAGAAGCCGCTGGACAGGAGAGTGCTGCAGCTGCTTCATTTCAGGCCGTTCTAGCTGCAACTCTATGGTGCTGGTGGAGCTGCATGCAGGCAAGGCTGTGGCCAAACCTAATCAATTAGAGGCAGATGCATGGGTATGTATTAGCATGCCCTGGCCTGCATGGTGGGCCCACCATGTCTTTGGACAACGCCATGAGTGGGGAGTGCGGGAGAGTGAGTGAGTGGGGGCCGCGTGGGGCTAACATCTGGCAAACACCTAATAAATGGGAATGCGGACTTCCACTTCATGAGTGCTGATACGAGCTATCATCTCCTTTGTTGTCACCCACCGTTAAGGAATCAGATCCTCAGCTAAAGCAACTCCACACCATTCCACTGACTTTGCCATTTTTTTACCAGTCGAGGATCTGGCCTGTTCGTTTGGGTTGAGAGACGTGCACTGAATGGGATATATTTCACTCTGCAATCAAATGCAAAAACAGGAAGGTGAACTATGAAGGCTGAAAAACAAAAAGTTTGGCTAAACATCCAAAGAGTCTGAGTACTTTGATATCGTCTCGATGTTTGCCTTCCGGAAATTAGACTGGAAACTCCCGAGAGCAGATTTTCAAGCACGATTTCCTGTGCTTTCTCTGTTCCGGCTGGCTCATAATACCAGTTATTAAATGTGTTATGGAAATGTCTTGCTTGGAAACGGTATGTCAGATGGGATAACTTACTGGTTGCACTGACACGGGGCACGATCTTTGCAAACAACCGTCTTCAAAATAGTGGTTTGGAATCTGGTCCCACAGCAACCTTGGATATTCACAGAAATGACTCCCGATTTACACCCGTGTAACCGAAACCAGAAACAGACCTCCTTCTGTCTATCCCATAATGCCGATTAGCATGTAGAGCTAATAAATGGGTGGCCTCTTGGCCACATTTCATGTACTGGGGGTAGCGACCACAGGTGGCGCCACTCAGCGCTTTCCGGGCTTTGATGGAAAATGGGGATCACTGCCAAATTCCCCCTCACATTTAGGGCTCCTTTATCAGCCCTTATTGGTAAGTTTGAACTCTTCATTGGAGAAGAGGCTGCAAGTACTAGTTCTCAGTGGTATAATGAGGGGCGGGAAGGGGAGGAAAGGTGGGGGAGACCTCGCACTACCCCTTCTCAATTTCCTCAGGGAATCTTTCCCCCTCAAATTTAGGGCTCCTTTATCCCAAATCCTTTATCCCTTTTATCCAGAACCTGAATCCTCCTCAGCTTGCTGTTCTGTCTAAGAGCACCAAGGCTGAGTCAGCCCAGTCCAAGCCAGTTATGGTGAGCTAACCGTAAGGGGCCAGCTCTTCACTACCCCTCTTCCTAGTCTGAGAAGCAGGGAATTCAGTCAACAGCATGAATTGCTTTGTATTTTCATGTTGCCACTCTCTTCTTCTCTTCTCTCCCCTTTAATTTATTTCTGCTGCATTTATTTGACGGCCTGTGTTGAATAAAATGTGGGCAGGATGCAAGGAGATTTGCCTAGAGTTTGGGAAAAACATCAAAGAAGATAGGGAAGGGCCCTGATTGCTATAGGCCATGGCTTGACTACATTCAAGACTTGCTTCTGCCCCTGATGGCTATTTGCTCTCCGAGACACCCCACCTCCCACTGCTTGGCTATTTGCTCTCCGAGACCCCCTGCTGCTTGGCTATTTGCTCTCCGAGACCCCCTGCTGCTTGGCTGTTTGCTCTCTGAGACCCCCCACTGCCTGGCTATTTGCTCTCCGAGACTCCCTGCTGCTTGGCTGTTTGCTCTCCGAGACCCCCTGCTGTTTGGCTATTTGCTCTCCAAGACTCCCTGCTGCTTGGCTGTTTGCTCTCCGAGACCCCCCGCCGCTGCTTGGGGATTCCTGCTATTGTGCCTTAAGTCAACGGGCAATCAGGCCTTTGCAGCGGTTAGGCCCCTCCAGTGGAACTTCCTCCCTCCAGATATTTCAGACTTACTTATTCTTCAGGTGCCTTTAAAGGATCCACTACTGGTTCCCCATAACGTCGCTTCCCCTCTCCTTTTAAACTGCTTTTAACTGGCTTGAAAATGGATTTTAGGTTGTTTTATTGTATTTTGTGAAGTGCTCCAAGTGCCATTCAGTGGGGAGGGGGCACAATATTTATTAATTGTTATTATTAAGAACATAAGAAGTGCCATACTGTGTCAGACCAACGGTCCCTTTGGCCCAGCCAGTCTCTAACAATGGCCATTCTCGGTCGCTTTGGAGACATTCCCAACAGGTCACAATGGCGTGACGCACACCCACACCCAGCTGTTCATTCTCAGCTCCTGGATGTCAGCGGTGACATCCCACAACCTACCTGGCTATTAGCTATTAACAGACCTATTCTCCAAGAAGGTATCCAATCCTTTTTTAACCCCAGTTATGCTTCTGACCTTTTAGAGTGGCTAGGTTATGGGCACACGTAGTAACTGTTAACTCAATGTATTGAAAGTCTCATTATAAACTGACCCCAGAATAAATGGTTATAAAAGTATTTTATAACAACGAACTGAAAATGAAATTTGATGACTGCTATTTGAACGTGCCACAGTTATGGTTAAGTTTAATTTTAGCATATTTGTAAGGACGAAGATAGGTAAATTGTATAAGATTGTTGTGTTGTTCTGTTTGTCATGGCTAAGGCAAGCACAATAAACATGATGATGATGATGATGATGATGATGATGGGTATTTTCAGACGTTAGGATACCACACTCAACCACGATGAATCCCCTGTGGTGGTGGATGGTCCCGTAACATCTGGTTGCTCGCTGCCAGATGTTCACCACGGTGAACCACCGGTGGTGAGCAAAATAACCACACTTTCGAGGATGGTCCGGGCACCATCCCCGAAAGCGTGGTTAATTGAACCACAGCCGGGTATCAGCGGATGCTAATGTCTGTTATCGGTTACCACCGCCAATTCTGGGCCGTGGCCCAGACCCCGGGTTGGAATCAGGCGCAGTGGACGGATTGGCCGCTGCGCCCGCCTGTCTCCATGAGGGCGGGCAGCTGGGGGAGCATGGGGGGTGGGCTGTGCGGCTGCATGTTGTGCCGCGCATCCCCCCCCCCATTCCCCACCGGAATCAGCCGGCATGTCTGTTGGACGTGACTTTTTGATTCCGGTGGGGAATTAAAAGGTGATTCCGTGACGGGGCCAATAGGTGCCCTGTCACGTCTGAAATCACCTGATGATGATGATGACGACGACCTTGGCCACATCCTCTGGCAAAAAGTTCCACAAGTTAATTGTGTGTTGTGATTTTTTTAAAAAAGAGTCTTTTATTTGTTTTAAATCTGCTCCTAGTTAGTTTCATAGAAACTAAATATTTCCATTGAGTGTTAAGTGTTGAATGGAGTGTCCCCTAATTTTGGTGCTACTTGAGAGGGTAAATAACTCCGTATTTACTTGTTCCATGCCACTCATGATGGAAACCTCTATCAGGTCCCCTCTCAGTTGTTTTTCTCCAAGCTGAAGGTCGATCACTTGCATATTAGTGGACACCATAGGATATAGGCAATCCAGAGACAGAGTGTGGTTGCTGTGTTGGTCCCAAGTGACTCGGAGACAAAGTGATTTGAATGAAAACTTTTCTTAGACCAACTGCTGTTGGTGGATATAAGCAAGCCCGAAAGCTTGCTTATTTCCACCAACAGTTGGTCCAATAAAAGATATCATTCAAACCAATTTGTCTCTCTGTAGGATATACAGGTAGCCTGGAGCTTACAGATAGCAAATTTCCAAAACCACCCCTTTCTGTCTAGTATGTACAAATTGTGTTTTCATTGGAGAACCTTGCAATTGGATGTGTTAGGACAAGCTTTCACGTCTAGCAGCCCAGCATCCATTTATGGCAGGATACGTTGGTGTTCGATTACCACCCACCAAGGTTTCCGCTGGCCCTTGACAATTAAAGCAGCTGGTATTCCAGCTCTGTCTCCCGTCTCTTTCACCACTCAATGACAAAATGAGAGAAAAAAATTGTCTGACAGATTCAGAGGTTTAATCCTGGGAGACACTCTCTCTCTCTCTCTCTCTCTCTTTAACCTTCATGGCCTAGAAACACTAATGTTCTATTTCTTGTGGTTTTCTTCACAGCTTTCAAATGGCATCAACTCAGGACAAGGACTGGGCATCGAGATCATTGCCACCCTGCAGCTGGTGCTTTGTGTGCTTGCCACCACGGACAGAAGAAGGAATGACGTCTCGGGGTCGGCGCCTCTAGCCATTGGACTTTCCGTTGCCTTGGGGCATCTCCTTGCTGTAAGTTTGAACTCTTCATTGGAGAACAGGATGCAAGGCCTGTCATTATTTATTTACATTTTCACCCCGGCCTTCCCCGAAGGCTCAGCGTGACTCACAAAAAACATATAATACAATTAAAAGACATTAAAACGGGACTACTCAAAACCCACCTCAAATCCCTCCTCAAAACCCACCTCTTCTGTCAAGTTTTTCCTGGCTCCTCGTTCCCCTCACTCCCTTGCTGACTTATCCTGAATCATCGCATCTTGTGTAACATTAAATGTGTAACTACACCTTTGTAACCAAGCCAAGCACGTGCACCTGAGATCTCACGAGTTCATGTATGTATCCTTGTCTCCTCCTCTGTTTCCCCACACTTTGTCTCCCCCACCTTGTCTCTCTTAGATTGTAAACCTGCTGGGGCAGGGACCATGCCTCTTTCTTACAATTGTAAAGTGCCAGGTACATTACTGGTGCTATATAAATGAACAATAATAATAATAATAATAATAATTAACCCAACAAAAAAATCTACCCAGTCCAATTCCAGCCACCCAATCCTTATCCCCACCCACCAAATGCTTTACTAAAAAGAAAGGTCTCACACCGCCTCTGAAAGATGCTCGGGCTCAGACTCCGATGAACCTCCAGGGCTGGGGGAGGGAGTTCCACAACTTTGGGACAGCAACCAAGAATGCCCCCCCTGAGGATAAGAGTGGACAATGGAAGCCACTGGAGGATGCTCCTGGCCAACCGCAGGGGCCGCAATGGGACATGGTAAGAATGGCAGTCTTTTAGATATATGGGGCTTAGGCCATTTAGGGCTGTAACCTCCTTCTCACTGGCCTCCCCCGCTCTCACCTTTCTCCCCTTATCTCCATCCAAAACTCTGTTGCCAGGTCATCCACCTCTCCTGTCACTTCGACTACATGCAGCCCCTCCTCTCCTCTCTTCACTGGCTCCCTCTTCCTGAACGAATCCTCCACAAGCTCCTAGTCTTCACCTATAAAGCTCTTCACAACCTCGCTCCCCCCTACCTCTCTGCGCTAATTTCCCTCCGTGCTCCAGTCCGTGAACTCCGCTCCTCCTCTGTCCCCTCTCTCGCCCTCCCACGCCTCCCCTGCTCCCCTAACCACTTTCATCCCTTCTCCCTAGCTGCCCCCCATGCCTGGAACTCCTTCCCTGCCCACATCCGCCTCGCCCCCTCCCTTCGTATCTTCAAATCCCTCCTCAAGACCCACCTCTTCCGCTCTGCCCTCCCTGACTCCTGGCTCCCCTCACCTAACTCTTGCTGATACCCTCCATCCAGTACAATCTGTTACCTGAGGTCTGTGTACTCATATCCTCACCACACGGACCAACCAGCCGTCATTCTTGATGTAACCAAGCCAAGCGCGTGCACCTGGGACCTCGCATCCTCGTGAATGTTACCCTCCTTGTCTCTCCCTCTGTTCCCCTTCCTTCATCTCCCCCACCCCCCCAACCCGTCTCTCAGATTATAAGTCCTAGGGCAGGGACCGTGTCTATTCAATTGCTTTTGTAAAGCACCAGGTACATTGCTTGCGCTATATAAATGCTTGCTAATAATAATAATAATCAACACCAGCACCTTGACTTGTGCCCAGAAAGCTATAGGCAGCCAGTGAAGACTCTGGAGTACTGGTGTAATAGTGTAATGTGCTCCTGACGACCCGTCCCCCAAAGGAACCAGACCAATGGTCCATTGAGCCCAGCTGCAGCTTCCAAACTGTCATCAAGGGCAGCCCCACATAGTAATCTAGCCTCAAGGTGATGAAAACATGGATGACAGTGGCCAGGTTCAAATCAGAAGGAAAAGGTCTCAGCCTCCTCACCAGATGGAGTTGGTGAAAAGTGCTCCTGGTAACCGCCGCAACCTGATTATCCAGGCGCAGCAAGGGGTCCAGAAGCACTCCAAGGCTGTGAACCTGAGTCATGAAAGGGGGCTGGGCCCCATCGACAGGGGTCCCAATCCTCCCCCCACCCCCAAGTCATAATGGGGGAGGATGGGGAAGGTGAAAGAGAGAGGGGGGATTTATCTTTAAAGGGTAGGGGGAATGGGAGGAAGGGATGTGGCCTGGGTGGGAAGACTAGAAGGAGAATCTTCCAGGTGAGAGGTGGGGGAGTGGATGGGAGTAGGGATGGAAGGTTTGCACAGGGCTGGCCTTAAGGAGGGTCAGTAGGAGCTAAGGCCCAGGCCCCAGGTCAGTGGGTGTCACACAGAGAGGTCAGTCTTGGTAGCCTCGGGTCCACTGTTCCTGAGGCCCAGAGATGGGCTATTTCTGTGGGGCCTTTTCCCAACCCCATGACTCTCAACCCCTTGGCTGCTTCCTGTGGGGCTCTTCCCTCACTTTCAGTAACTTACCAATCCCTCACTCCCACCTCCCTACTAGAGGTGTGTGTGTGAGAGAGAGAGATTGTGTGTGCACACACATGCATGTGTGTGAAAACTTATGACAATTCTTTGTGTTTGTAAGCAAACACCAGACTGCCATTTCTTAAAGGGGTGGAGCTATGGAAGATTGGGACGGGGGGGGGAGAGCGACATTTTATTTTCACAATGCCCCCCCGCAAATGCTAAGGCTGTCCCTGGGTTTGGGGGTAGTCCCGGTCCCTTTGTGAGGTGGGGGGCTGAGTATGGGCAGTGGGAAGGCAGTGATGGGTCTAGAGAACAAGGCCGGTCTTACCACAGGGCGACCCGGGCTCTGCCCTTTCTTAGGGTCTCTATTTTCACCAAGGCAGGTTGTGGGGACACCAATCCCTCTCAGTGGGGCCCCAAACATCAGGGCACAGCAGAGGTTGCCCCCAAGGGGGGAGGGGCCACCAGGCCCCCCACATTTTATCTTTGCTCTGGGCCCCACAAATTCTAAGGCCGGCCCTGCTAGAGAAGTTTTATTTCTTTATATAAAAACGTATACCCCGCCCCTCCTGCCACGCAGCTCGGGGCGGCTGACATCACCATAAAACACATAAGAACAATAGAAAACAGTAAGAAACAATATATCAATAAATATAATCACCAATAATAGAAAACAAATAGAACCAAACTAAAGTTGGGGCCCTGTGAGAAATGGTGGAGCGGGCCCCTTTCTAACCTAGGAAAGTTTCACAGACACATACTGACTCACCCATTAGGATAAGGAAAATGTTTACTGTAATTAATTTTTGGATGTTCAATTTAACAGGGACAGGGACTCATAAAAACATAAGTAGTGCCATCCTGGGTCAGACCAATGGTCCATCGAGCCCAGCATCCTGTCTTGGACAGTGGCCAACTGTGGTTGCTTAAGCACCCAACAGATCCCATTGTTGTTCACTCCCAACTCCCAACAGTAAGAGGTTACATTCCCCGTACCTACTTGGCTAGTAGCCACTAATGGACCTACTCTCCAAGAACTAATCCAATCCTTTTAAAAACCCAGATAGACTACTGGCCTTGACCACATCCTCTGGCAACAAATTCCACAAGTTAATTGTGCGTTGAGTGAATAAATATTTTTATTTGTTTTAAATCTGCTACCAGTTAGTTTCATGGAGTGCCCCCTAGTTCTAGTTCTATTTGAGAGGGTAAATAACCGTTCCCTATTTACTCATTCCACACCACTCATGATTTTATAAACCTCTTTCATATCCCCTCTCAGTCTTCTCTTCTCCAAGCCGGAGAGCCCTAACCTATCAAACCTCTCTTCGTACGGGAGCCATTCCATACTCTTGATCAGTTTTGTTGCCCTTCTCTGCACCTTTCTAGTTTTACAATATGTTTTTGAGATGCGGGGACCAGAACTGCACACAATATTCAAGGTGTGGTTGCACCATAGATTTACATAGAGGCATTATTGATATTTTCAATACTGCCTCTAATTCCTAACATCCTGTTTGCTTTTTTTGGCCACCGCCGCACATCGAGCTGAGTATTTCAATGTATTGCCCACAATGACGCCAAGATCCTTCCTTTTCCTGACTAATTTAGAATCCAGCACTATATACATACTGTCTGGATAATTTTTTTCCCCTATGTGCATCACTTTGAACTTGTCAACATTAAATTTCATCTGCCATTTAGGTGCCCAGTCACCCAGTCTCGCAAGATATTCCTACAATTCTTCACAGTCCGCTCAGATTTTAACAACCTTGAATAACTTTGTCTCATCTGCCAATTTGATCACCTCACTTTTTACTCCCTTTTCCACATCATTAATGAATATATTAAATACCACCAGTCCCAGTACAGATCCATGGGGCACACCACTATTGACTTCTCTCCATTGCAAAAGCTGACCATGTAGTTCTTGTCTTTGCTTCTTAACCGTTAACCAGTTACAAATCCACGATAGGACACTGTCCTCCTATTACTACTACTAGTTATCATTTCTATAGCACTACTAGTCATACACAGTGCTGTATAGATACGCATAACATAAAGATAGTCCCTTCTCCATGGAGCTTACAATCTAATCAAGACACAAAGACAGACAACTACAAATAAGAGTCTTCCTAGAATAGTGGACTACAGCATGCAAGTATTCAGTAAGTTTATTTATTTCAGTTAAAATGGTTGACATCCACAAGGCTATGATAAGGATAAGGCCTGGGTTCATGATGTAGAAGCTCTCTCAAAGAAGTGGGCCTTTAGGCAGGACTGTTAGGGGACAGGGGGTGGAGTCCACGGAAGACCAAGGCAGGGCTAGAAAAGGTAACAATTAGCTAAGGGAAACCTCTCAGCCGTTCTCCAATATCAGGGAGACTTAATGCTCAGCATGACAGCCAGACAAGCTGGCCTAAGAGACCTTATGGCTCATCCATTGAGGTCAAGGGAAAGGAACAAGGAACCAGAGCTTGGAGAGACAGGGAGCTGGGGAACCAGAAGAGTACACAGGGTCAGGGAAGAAGTAGCAGGGAAAGAGGCACAGGACTTAGCAGGATACAGGGCTATTGGAGGATTAGCAAGGTGCAATGAGAATCAGACAAAGGATCTAACAGGACACTGATTTTGGATGAATTAGGGGATAATAGAACAATGAGCCAGGACTTGACAAGCATATTTATTTATTTATTTATTTAGCAAATTTATACCCCGCCCCCTCCTGCAACGCAGCTCGGGACATAGCATGAAGAAGGATTAGGGTGTAATGGGGAGCAAACACTGGACTTGATAAACACAGGTGGTAGAAGGCTGGGGCAGTGGGGAACAAGACAGAAGGCTAGCAAGACAGAGCTTAGGAAAATAGCAGCAGTGGAGGACAGGGGCACGGACAGAGGCAACAAGGTGAGGAACTCAAGACATGAAGGCAGAGAAAGCCAACATGGAGGACCGAGGGAGGAGCGAGGAAGTGCAGGGACTACATTCACTGCATGGAAGATTGAATGGCAACAGAAGCTCTGCCAACTTCCGAAAGCTCCCATCATGCCTTATATGAGGCCAGGAGCCAATCAGGAAGTTGGTGGGTGTCTCCACACCCTCCACCAGGTGCAGGAGGGAAACAGAGGGCAAGACCATTACCTCCTTAAGACATGCATCCTGGCGTATGTCAGCCCCCAACAGGGTGCAGGACTTATTCGATCGGTCCACCCCCAGAGACTTATGGACCCAGATCGGTTCCGGAATGCTCTGGGGGAGTTTCCCCTGGATCTTGACTCCCGCTCGGTCGATGATCTCGTAGCCTTCTGGAACACCTTGTTGGCCGAGACCATTGACAGAGTGGCTCCCAGGTATCCGCTGCCCTCCTGAGTCTCCTGCAGGTCTCCTTGGTTTACTGAGGGCCTGCAGTGTTTGAAGTGGGAGAGTAGGTGGTTAGAGCGATGGTGGTGCCGGACTCGCAATGATATGATTGATCGCCGCATAAGAGCAGTTTAAAGGCCTATGCTTTGGTGATGCAGGCAGCAAAAAAGCAGTTCTTTGCTGCCCTCATTGCATCTGCAAAATCACGTCCAGCGGAGCTTTTTCAGGTGGTGAAAGGCTTCGTCAGTCCTGCCTGCTTCCACCTGGACCTGGAGCAATCCAGTGACCGCTGTGACCGGTTTATTAAGTACTTTGTAAGATCGCTCACATTCACCATGATTTCAGTACCCCAGTTATTGCAGAGGATCATCTTGGGGCTATGGATGCCCCGTCCTGTCCTGTTTTGTGGGATCAGTTTCCAATAGTGTTGCCTGTCGATGTGGAGTCCTTGTTGGGATCTGTTCATGCCACTACCTGTGAACAAGATCCATGCCCGTCCTGTTGGTGAATGCCAGCCAGGAGACGTTACGGCCATTGCTGGCTGGGGTGATTAGTGCCTCCCTTTCGGAGGGCAGGGTGCCTGATTGCCTGAAAGAGGCTGTGGTTAGGCCCCTGCTCAAGAAACCATCTCTTGACGCTGATGCTCCTGTCAGTTATCAGCCGGTCTCTAACCTCCCCTCTTTAGGGAAGGTTATTGAACGGGGTGTGGCACGGAAGCTCCAAGAATATCTGGACCACACCGGTTTCCTTGACCCCTTTCTGTCTGGTTTTTTGGCCTGGGTATGGTACGGAGACTGCACTGGTGGTCTTGGTTGACGATCTCCATCTGGCATTGGACCAGGGTCGTCAGACCTTACTGGTCCTGCTAGACTTTTCGGCTGCATTCAACACAGTCGACCATGAGGTGTTGGTGACTTGCTTGCGGGACCGTTCCGGGATTGACAGAACGGTCTTGGACTGGTTTCATTCATTCCTGGCCAGGAGAACTCACTGGGTGGTCTTGGGGGAGTGTACGTCTTCCCCCTGGGACCTCACGTGTGGAGTCCTGCAGGTTGCCATTTTGTCCCCCCTCTTGTTTAACATCTATATGTAGCTATTAGGGGAGATCGTGAGAGGGTTTCAGGGTATGCAGTGTCATCAGTATGCTGATGACACTCAGGTCTACCTCTCTTTTTCCATCGATCCAGGCTATATATTTATTTATTTATTTTCTAGATTTTTACCCCGCCTCTCCTGAGAACAGCTTGGGGCAGCTTCCAACAATAAAAAATACATATAAAATACATATAAAACAATTTAAAATACATCAAAAACAGTTCAAGGAATTAAAACTGGGCCCGGGGAAACAGTAAAACAATAAATAGGGTAGGGGAGATAAAACCCTCTAACCCCCCTCCCCAAAACCCTGGATGAACAGTCAGGTTTTACAACTTTTCCGGAATGTCAATAGGCTTGGGGCCAGGCCAGCTTCCTCCGGAAGGGAGTTCCAGAGGCGTGGCCTGGCCACCAAGAATGCCCTCTCCATTGTGGCCCCCCCACTTAACACGGGGGACCTCCAAGAAGGCACCCCCGGCAGACCGAAGGAGCCACTCTGGGGCGCAGAGGGCGAGGTGCCCAGACCGTGAAGAGCCTTGTAGATCAACACCAGAACCTTGAACCTACCTCGGCACGCTATTGGCAACCAGTGCAGAGTCCGGAGCACAGGTGTAATGTGCTCCCGACGACCTGTCCCCAAAAGGAGACCGGCCGCTGCATTCTGCACTAGTTGCAGCCTCCGAACCAGGAACAAGGGAAGCCCCACGTAGAGTGCGTTGCAGTCTCCTTATTTCCCAGTGCCTGTCAGCTGTGGGGGCTTGGATGAGGTTGAACCATCTGCAATTGAATCCTGACAAGATGGAGGTGATGTTGGTGGGCGAGGACTTGGGGGTCTAGGGGCGGTCAAATCTCCTCTTGTTGGGGGCAGGGTTCGCCCTCCCAAGGTCTCTCAAGTGCGAAGTCTGGGTGTGCTCCTTGATTCACGGTTCAGCCTGGAATCTCAGGTTGTGGCTGTGGCGGGGAGTGCGTTTCGGCAGTTACATCTTGTCCGGCGGCTTTGGCCGTATCTCTCAGACTCTGACCTCGCCACTGTCATCCATGCCTTCATCACCTTGAGCCTGGATTACTGCAACGCATTCTATGTGGGGCTGCCCGAGAAGTTGGTCTGGAGGCTTCAGCTGGTGCAGAATGCTGCGGCCCATCTCCTTATGGGGGTGGGTCACAGGGAGCACATGACACCTGTGCTCCGGGGCTCTGTACTGGCTGCCTATAAAGCACAGGGCTAAGATCAAGGTGCTGGTTCTAACCTTTTAAAGCCCTTTATGGCCTGGGCCCTCTTATCTGCAGGACCGTCTCACTCCCCATGTGCCTGTGTGCCCTTTGAGATCATCCATGGGAGCCTTTTGGAGTTTTCCCAGGCTAGATGCTTGATCTTTTTCGGTGGCTGCCCCTGTGCTATGGACTTTGCTCCTGGAGGAGGCTCAGTTGGCCCCCACTCTCCTGTCATTTTGACGTTTATGTAAGACCTGGCTGTTCCGCCAGGCTTTCGGCAAGGGGTAGGGGTAGGGTGGGTGAGGTTGGGGGGGGGGGGGTAGCTTTTCCCTGCATATGAGAATTTTTTAACTTTTAAAATTGTTTTATTCTTTTATCCTTGTTGTTCGCCACCCTGGGCTGCCTTGTGGGCAGGAGGGGCAGGATAAATTTTTTATATAAATAAATTAAAAAGTAAATAAATAAAGACACACAAATAAAGACACACAGAAAACACTGCTTCAGCACAAGCCAATTCGTGGCGCTTGGGGAACAGCAGCTGCCAACTAGATCCTGAGGCCATGGGTTCAGGGCTGACTCCTGATAGACACTTGAATATGGATAGGGAGGCGGCTTCACAGGGAGGAGGCTACATTGAATCATTTCCCTAAATCATGGTTTCTTTGTTCTTCTAGATCGACTACACTGGTTGTGGAATCAACCCAGCCAGGTCTTTTGGCTCCGCCCTGATAATGAATAGCTTTAAGGATCACTGGGTAAGTGTCTAACCATTCATTGCAATGGGCATTTATTTTAGCAAAGAAATCTTCAGATGATCAAAAAATACTTGTGGAGGGACCGCACCTATTTCTGTGTTCTGTACAGTGCCAGGCACATGGCTGGCACGATATAAATGTTTATAATAATAATACTTGCAATAAACACTCTCAGGTCCTTAGCTAAGAGGTGCTAAGTAAGTAAAGCATATGATAAAAGCAACTGTTAATAAAAAAGACACATTCTATTCTTCGAGCCAAACAGATAATTAATAATGTTGAACGTTTTATCTAAATATCCCTGTCTAACCTATTTTGAAGGGCCTCTACTAATGGGACCTTTATAACTGCCATTGGCAAATTATTCGACTGCCTAATTGTTCTGGTAGTTACAAAATTCTTCTGCCGTTTAGCCCACATCTTTTCTCTTTTTAATTGAAACCTTTTTTTACACGTTTGAAAACTGTAATCATGTCCCATTTTAATCTCCCTTTTTGAAGCTAAACATTCCCAATTCTTTCAGTCTCTCCTCATCGCTCTTTCCCTTAGCATCCTGGTTGTTCTCGGATTGCTCTCCAGCTTCTCAGTATCCGAGTTTAGTCACTTCAGAGCGAGGAGGCACAGCGAAGCCTTGGGCCCACACTGGCAGGAGCAACGGGGGCCTTTTCAAGTGGCCTGAGCACCCCTAGAAAATGTTCAGAATGAACGGGGATGGAGCCTGCACTCTTTGCCCCCTCTTCCCTACGCTAAAAAATGTCCTAACAGCACTCAGGATGCTTGCCCCATCAGGACGTTTTCAGAGTGGCATGCTGGCCTGTCGTCATGCACTCTGAAAACTCTGACCACTCTGGGAAGGCAGTGGTGGGCACTAGGAGCCAGGGGGGGCAGGGCTGTCTTCAAGGCTGTTTGGCAGCCCCTTGAGAAGGCTGCCATCGCCATCAGGTATGGGGGGGTGCCTGAGTGCCTGCTTCAGCTTGTCTGCTCCTCAGCTTCACAGCAGCGACCTACAATGGGTGTCTTGCCCATTATTTATTTATTGTTTGATTGATTGATTCGCATTTATATCCCACCTTTCACCAAAGGGAATTGATGCTACTGCCCCAGTAGCAGCTTGAAGTGGCTCAGCCAGCCCCCCTCCTCCAAGTGGCACCAATGGCTCTCAGAAGGCCCCATGGAGCAGGAGCAGGCTCCTGGCTCTTTCCCCCATGCAGTTTACAGTGGGATTCCCAGTTGGGCACTGTCAACAGCAGCAACAACCTGAAGGGCGATTCTTACCCCATTCAGTTAGCCCTGCCCTCTACCGTGAAGACCCAGCCCCTTGCCCTACTCTGGAGGTCTGATCCCTTGCTCTTAGGGGGCCCCATAATTGGGACTTTTCACTACACCCCGGTCAGTACCCTTCTTAAAGGGAGGTGCCCAAATCTGAATGAGATCCACCATTGTGTAAGAGGCCCAATCAAAGCTGCACTGCCAGTCAACCCAAGAGTCAGGATTCAAACTTAGGATTTCATGGCTCCCCGCCACCTCAACTAGACCTCATTCACGAAGTCAGACAGGTTGGTTTTTGTACACCATTCCAAACAAATACACTTTTGAACGTTTGTGAATACACTGAATAAGACCCGCCTGTGTTCGATGCTCTCTTTCAGGTCTTTTGGGTTGGGCCAATGATTGGCGGAGCATGTGCGGCTCTTATCTACGACTACATCCTGGCTCCTAGGAGCAGCAACATCACTGATCGCATGAAGGTCTGGACCGGTGGCCAGGTGGAAGAGTATGACCTGGATGGAGATGATATCAACTCCAGGGTGGAGATGAAACCAAAATAAAGAATCATCAGGGGGAAGATCAAAACCATACCAATTTCCGAAGATTTTTATCAGTATTATAGACTCTTTGTAAGCCAACAAGCAGTACTTCCAAATGGCTTTATAAGTCAGTAGGTTTTTTCCCCTTTCCTCTTTTCCCATTCTTTCTAGCTTTTTTAATGTCTATGGCTCTAAAGTAAGAAAGAATTCACGGACAAAATCACTGTACAGTTGTGTAAGTGCAAGCCAGATGATCAGGGTAATCATTCCCAAACCATGAATTTATGGCACTGTATCTAATGGGACTTTTTCCCTCCCACAGTATCTGACAGGTATATGAATGTCATGTGACAATGACATTCCAATGACCAGTATGTGGCTGCGACATTCCAATGACCAGTATGTGTTAATGACATTCAAATGATCAGTGTATGTGCAGTCAATGGATCGCAGACTTCCACCTTCTCTGCCCATAATAGGGATCTTACCAGACAAAGAATTGATGTAAATAAACACAAGGCCTGTAGTTTATAAAGAAGAATTTGAAAGAATTCCTTAAAAATAAATATTTAACCTTCTTGCCCTTACATGGTTTACTAATTATATGGCGCACGCTAGATCCTGGCTTTGGCAATCAGTTGATGGTCACCAACATAATGTATCACTGAAATGCCAAGTGCCAGAAATGTTTACACCTTCCAGTCTTTACTTCACCATGTGTCCACAGATGCACCTACTATGGAGCTAAGGGTGTGTTCAAATGAGCAGTTAGTGTGAGGTAATAATCTCCTACCTCCTTGAACCATACTTTTCTTGACTTGGGTAAATCAAGGGAAAGAAGGGATACTTACCTCTCCAATGTTTAATCTGTGGGAGAGAGGGTTCTACTCTGGAAGAGAAGGTTGTCTGAATAATGCCGAGGCAAGCCACTCTGTTTATTTTTCTCCATTAGTCCTCCCACTTTCCAGCATGCACCTCGCCTTATAGCTTGTTTGCTCTTGGGACTTGCAAACAAAAAACCCTGGAGGAAGCATGGGAAAGAGAAAATCAAGTTAATTCTTGGTTCTCCCTGCTCAACAGAACAGAGGCAGCTGCTCTGCAAGTATAGTTCCATATTAACAACCCCAGAGTCATCTAGTTTGTGAGAACACACCCAGAGTATCAGATTAAGGGGTGGGGGGTGAAGGTGGGGGGAGAAGCTGAACAACAGAAGTCAAATTGAAAAACAAAACATGTTAAAAGTAGCAATTACAACCACTGTCCTCTAAGTGGGAAACTCCTGGGGTTGCTCTATATTTGTTCATCTTGTGTATAAGACCTCTAGAAAATGCTCCATGTTATACTACCTAGAACTGGGAAATTCAGGGATGATCTAACCCAAATATGAATATATTAATAAACAGGCAGAAAAATACATACTGCTTTCTAAAGACATTTTTATTTGTGGAAGGAGAAGGTGTCATTTCTTGGGTTTATATATATATGTTTTCTACAGGGAGACTAATTAATTATCTGTTTCATAGGAAAGGGATTGGGGTAAACAATAGAGGAAATAAATGACACTGGAACCCCAGGGAAAACTAACACAGAAAATAAAGCATCTAAACACTTCAAGGTTTTGTTATTTTCCTCATTTGAGTAACACATAGCTGTAGATGATGTTGCATGTATTAACTGCAGAAGGTATCCTAAGCCACTATGTGCTGATAATACCCGATCTACAACTTCGGTTTGTGCTGGAGAGTCTTTAGAATCAAAAGAAAAGACCACACACGTTCAGATGAAGAGTTCAGTGGAGATGATGTTTGATGCATTCCCCTGTTAATGAAACAGTATTGATCTGGAAGTCCAATCTTTGTTGTTTTGGTTTTTTTTAAAAAAAAAATAGATACGAAGAGGTGTGAATGCTTCGGGTTGCCAGCACATGTGCCATGTCCAAAACAAAGCCGGAATATCGATGGATTCTTCTTTCTTGCCTACGTTTGGTATATTATCATGTATGTAAATATGGCATGGTTGGACTTTGACTCAGTGTAGCAATAAACAAAATTGGTTGTATTAACACATCACATGCACCTGGCTCTTGCATTTTTTATTATTTTTTTAAAAATATGCTGTAAAAATCCAATAGAAATCTTTCTTCAGTGGATTTTTACTACTGAAGTAAGCACCTCAAAGGGGAGATTTAGTCTCTTCATGTGAACTTGACCTTAGGGACATGAGTCTCTGACTGTTTAATACTAACACTTGTATTTAGTACTGGCACAAGTTAAGAACATAAGAACTTAAAAAGTGTCATACTGGGTCAGACCAATGATCCATCAAGCCCAGCATCCTGTCTCCGATAGAGGCCAATCTTAGTTGCATGGGAGAAGTATACATCAGGTCATAAATGGGGCAAGAGAGATCCCTTCTTTGTTGTTCACTTGCAGCTCCTGACAGTCAGAGATCAGGTTACATCCCCCAACCCTACTTGGTTAATAACCAATAATGGGCCTATCCTCCATGAACTTATCCAATCCATTAAAAAACCCAGCTATGCTACTATCCTTGATGACCTCTTCTGACAACAAGTTTGAGAAGTTAAGTGTGTTGAGTTCTTTTAAAAGGAATGAGACTTGAACTGGTACCAAGGTCTACTACTAGCATTCAGCAGTGTAAGGATCATGTTTTCCAGCTTTTTTCTCATAAAAAGGGGTTTGCATGAAAGTACTTCAAGTATATGTACAAATTTCCCTTCCTGATTCTGTTCTAAACCAGCTCATACTTCCTTCAGGCCAGTTGCTATGTCAAAGCTTGCATCTGTGCCTGAAGATGCTTACAGCATCCTATTGTAATATTAATCTAGCTTCCTAGCTGTATATGGGCATGCCACAATGCCTTGTGGGATCTTGATTCCATCTGCGAGACTGTAAAGCCCAATTTACAGGACAGTCCACCACCATTAAAGTCAATGGGATTGACCTTAAAGGTGCAGGATTGTGCCCTTAGTTGGGATTAGCATATCCTTGTAACCTTTTTCAGAAAAGTCCCCATTTTGGCGGCGACGGGGCATTCGTTGCGTTCCCCCCCTCCCCCGACTAGGAGGAGACGCAGAGAGGCGGGAAATGGGCCGCTGCGGGGAGGCTTGATAGAAAGCCTTCCCGCTGTGTGAAGCAGGTTGCCATGGCAACCGTCCTGAGTCGAGGCTGCGCAGGCGTGCCTCGGTGGACTGGGAGCCCGCCCCTGTTAGAAGGGGTGGATCTCCTGTAGCCGCTAGGAGTGGCATTCCGGTTTTGGAAGTGGTGAGTCACCAGCACAACCTGGTGCTGCTGAACAAGCTTAGCTTCATAGGAAAGGAGGAATTGAGCCTTGAAATGGGGCGCACAAAGAAGAAGAGGGAGCCTAAGGGACTCCCAAGGGAAGCCTCACGTGCGCAGGATAGGACAGAAGGTGAGTGTGGGAATGCAGCCACCGACGGGGGTGAGTGGGGAGGCCCTCTGCCGAGCCGAGCCAGGATGATTGCCTGGTTAGAGCAATGTGAGGAGGGCCCGGGCCCAAACTCCCTCCGGAGTGAGTCCCGAGGGGGACGGGAGGAGAACTATGTTGGGGGAAAATAAGAGGGGTGTGAGGCCGGAGATTGAGCCTCCACAGGGCGGGGGTGCAGGGGAAGTGGGGTCCCCTTCGAATGTTGAACTGGGGAGGGGCAGGAGGGTTGTAGTCCCTCCTGCCCGGTATAGGTCTGATGTAGAGGGGGGTCCAGGGAACAGGCCTCAGAGGCCCTCCCACACAGAGTGGGGCAAGTGGAGGGGCAAAGGCCCCTGGTGGGGTTACAGATTGCTGACCAAGGTGGGCTAGAACCGCAAGGAACCGCCCGATGCAGTCAGGATACCCGGGGGGGTGGAGTGGGCCAAGCGATATCATCACAGCACCCACCCCTGCCAGTAGACCCAATTGGGGTTCCAGGGCTGATGCAATATTACCAGCAAGCCCCCTGCTGGCCCGTAGTGGTACAGCAAGGCGAGAGGCCCAACCTCGCAAGTCAGGCCTCGAGGCCCACAGGGCCAGGGAAGGAAATGTCTTTTCAGAGCGAGGATGGCCCCCCAGCTAGCAGACGGAGGCCCGAGGAGACAGCCAGGGAGCGGGACGTGACTGATGAGGTTTGGAGGAGAATACTGGCCATCGAGAGGGAATTAAGAGGACAGCTCCCGGTGCCCAGGGGAGTGACTACAGACCAGCTGCAGAACCCCCCTTTACTGCCAACGGAAGGAACACAAGGTGAGGTGGGGTTGAGGGCAACAAGAGAGCTGGGTATGTCCTCTCTGGGAGCCCTGGTCGACAGTACACAGGAGGGAGTCATAGGGATAACTGAAGGAGCGCCCCCGCAGAGTATACGGCCACAACTGACTTGCTGGAACGGGTCATGGGTATGGATGACCCCAGCCATTCCACCAACCATGGGCCTGACGGGGCAACACCAAGGGGATGGGGGAGTTGGAAGCAGCACTCAAAGGGTGGAAACAGGGAGCAGCCAAGGAAGCAAGACAGGGGAGCAAGCCACAAAGACTGCTGGTGTGGGAGTGCAACCTATAGCCTTTCCACCCCCACCACCTGGGGGCGCCATCCCTTGTGTGGCTGCCCCCTTTGGATCACATCTCCTTCCGGCAGTAAAGGAGAAGATCATTAAAGGGGAGTATGTAGATATTTTTGCCCTCCTGTTTAGTGATCCAATTTTGGATCACTCTGAGCCGGAGGAAGGTAAAGAAAAAGAAAAATTTAAATGCCCAAAATTGGATAGAAATTGGGCAAATTGGACAGCCGCCTTCACAGTTTATATGGGTGTCATACTCCAGGCGGACCCTAGTAGAGCCCTGGAGCTACGTAAGTACGCCGACATAATCAGGCGTGCTTATGGAACGGGCCCGGTCAGAACGTGGTTAAGATACGATGAGGCATTCCGTCATAGAGCAGCGACGACCCCAGGGTTGCGCTGGGACATCCACGCTCCGGACCTTTGGCTGGAGTGTATGGTTGATGTCACAAGGGCTCTTAGGGCAGACAGTGGCCATCCTTTAGTTGGGGGGAGGTGTCTCATGGGGGAGTGAGTCCTTTTGTGGAGACTATAGAAGAGGAGGTCAAGGGAACTCTGGCACCTGTTGGGACTTCAATAAAGGGGGTAGATGTAACAGGACAGTGTGTAAGTTTAGACATAATTGCTCGAGCTGTGGGGGAGGTCACCCGAACATTAATTGCCCCTGTCCTAGGCAAAGGAGCGGGAAAGTGGTGTATAACTATGGGGGAGGAGCAGGAAAAGGGGGGCAAGGCCCCCAGGCGGGATCACGTGCTTCAAAAGGGGTCGACCCCGGTCAAAACTAAACGTTTAGAATGGGCACTGAGGGGTCACCCGAATAGGCAGGAAGTAGGTTATATCGTTCAAGGTTTTAAAGTTGGGTTTCTTATACCGGCCGGGCCAGTGCGGCAGCAAGGGACAGTTCGCAATTTGAAATCTATAGCTGGCATGGAAGGGGTAGTACAGGCAAAATTAGAGAAAGAGCTCTCAGAAGGAAGGATAGCAGGCACATTCGACTACCCACCCATGGACAATTTGGTATTGTCACCGTTAGGAATTGTTCCCAAAAAAGCAGCCGGGGAATTTCGACTTATCCACCACCTGTCTCACCCTAGGGGTGGCTCAGTGAACAATGCTATTCCCCGGGAATTGACGATGATCAAATATGCATCCTTTGATGAGGCAGTAGACAAAGTAAGGGTGAGAGGTAAGGGAACCCTCGTGGCGAAATGCAATGTAAAATCGGCATTTCGTTTGCTGCCGGTGCATCCCAAGAGTTTCCATCTTTTGGGTTTTCAATTCCGGGGAAAGTATTACTATGACAGAGCCATGCCTATGGGTTGTTCGATCTCTTGTTCCATGTTCGAGAGATTCAGTACCCTGATCGCGTGGATATTTGGTAAAAGGCTAAAAGGGGGGGGGGCGGTATCAAAATATTTGGATTATTTTTTGATAATAGGCCGCCCCCGGTCTGGGGAATGTGCAGCCGCCTTGGAATTATTTCAGGAAGTAGCCGAGGAGGTTGGCATTCCCCTGGCTCCTGAAAAAACCGAAGGACCAACGACAAAGATCACGTATTTGGGGATTGAGCTGGACACGGAACAAATGACATCGAGGTTACCGGAGGAGAAGCTAGAAGGGATCAGGGACAAGATCAGAGAGTGCATGGAGGTCCGGAAGGTTACAGTTAGGAGGTTGCAATCGTTGGTGGGGTCGTTCAATTTTGCCTGCAGAGTGGTTGCCCCGGGGCGGGCATTTTTGTCCTGATTATACGAAAAACTAAGAGGGAATTTGCCTCCCCACTACCGCATAAGGGTCACCAATGAAATGTGGCAAGACCTACAGGTGTGGCTAACCTGCCTTGAGGAATACAATGGCGTCAGTTTCTGGAGGGAGCAATGGCTCCTCCGAAATGACCTTCAAGTTCAATCGGACGCGGCAGGTGGGCCCGGGTTCGGAGTCTTTTTCCGGAACCATTGGCATGCAGCACCATGGCCAAGGGACTGGCAAACCTTAGGAATCACCAGGGATGTTACCTTTTTAGAGCTTTTTCCCATTGTGGTAGCAGTACTGCTTTGGGCTAGGGAATTTGCTAACCGGACGGTGGTGTTCTGGTGCGACAACGCTGCAGTTGTCCACGTAGTGAACAGGCTTTCATCATGGTCGCCAAGGGTTATGGGTAGGGGCGGGAAACCGGTAAAATCCGGTATCTGATAATGCCGGTACTGGGCGTACCGGCATTATCGGATTCGACCCGGTAATCCGGTCCGGGTACCGGATTCCGGGGTACCGGATTTTTTTTACATTGCAGCCATTTAAAAATGGCTGCAATGTAAAAAAATGTAAAGCCCCAGCAAAAAAGTTTTTTT
>QEPC01003143.1:4843681-4868787 GCA_003113815.1 Sphenodon punctatus | reverse complement strand
TGTCCTTTCCCCATCTCTTAGGGAGATGACTCTTAATTATCTTACTACCTTACCTATTAATCCTATGATGGCATACTGGACCCCTGCCACAAAGGGGCGAATCCTCCGAAACGCCCCGACCCCCACCGACTAATCATCCAATAAACTTCCTAGGTGACCTGCCAGTGCCGCCAAGTAAATTTCATTACCCGTCCTTGATAGGTGTACCCCATCTTCCTTATATAATTCGGGTCTAGTGTGTACTATCCCTATTTGCTTAATAATGGTCCCCCGTAGCTCTTTTACCCAGTTGGATACTTCCCTATTAACTCTTTTTCTTTCCTTATTTACCCTTCCAGGATGGCGAGCCCTATCCCAACGAATTCTGGGTATCCATTCCACCCAAACTATGTGAACTCCCTTGAACCAATCCCTAACTACTAACAAATCCTTTTTAATATTTATAACTAAGTTAATCCCTTTTCTAGCTGGCAGATCATTATCTCCTAAGTGTATTACCAATACATTGGGTGAGGGAGATTACATCATCCTACGAAGTGTTGGTAGGAGTTGGGTCCAACGCATCCCGCTTCTACCCATCCATTTTATCTGTGTTTTTTTATGCAGGCCCAGGTGCACCCCCCATGAGGACCCTGCAGCCACGGAACCTGCCCAGCGAACAAGGCTGTGCCCAATGATCCATATTGCTTGACACGATCTCCTAGCTGGTCCACGGCCTAACAGAAAAACAATAGAGAAATGAGTTAGATACAACTTGGCCTAACATATTTCTTGTAGGCCGCCGACCACCATCTTCCCACAACCATGACTGCAGTTTCAGGCAGGCCCGCTGCTGCAGTCATAGTAGCTGCCCCTATCCGAAATGAATGGCACCCAAATTCTAATGGGGGGAGCCCCACCTTCTTCAAAGCACTTCGGAGTACTGCCGTCAACTGATGACTCGTAACTACGGGTGGGCGTGCCGGTAAATCCGGTATCCGATAATGCCGGTACTGGGCGTACTGGCATTACCCGAAATCCAGTCCCATTACCGGATTCCCGGTACCGGATTTTTTTACATTGCAGTCATTTAAATGAATGGCTGCAATGTAAAAAGTCCCACCAAAAAAGTAAAAAAAAACAATCTCCCCAAGTCCAGACTGCGCGGGTGGAAGTGGGGACACCCCCCACCCACCCTGCCCAGCCTGGATTTTTTTTAAAAAAAGAGCCCCCCCTCCAGCACCAGCGGCCGCGGCATCCCCGCAGCCGCTGATAAGTATAGACCTGATCCCTGGGGGGGGAAGTTCCCCGGAAGGCCTAGAGCATCTCTGACGCTGGCAGCCACAGCCGGCGCTGAGGCCACCGGACCACCCGCTGCCGCCGCACCCAGAGCTCCGCTGAAATACAAAGGTACAGTCAACTTGTAGTAGGGGTGATCCCTGGGGGGTTGGGGGGGTGTTAAACACCCCCCCCGGGATCGGGTCTATACTTACCGGCAGCTGCGGGGATGCCGCGGCCGCTGGTGCTGGAGGGGGGGCTCTTTTTTTAAAAAAAATCCAGGCTGGGCAGGGTGGGTGGGGGGTGTCCCCACTTCCACCCGCGCAGTCTGGACTTGGGGAGATTGTTTTTTTTTACTTTTTTGGTGGGACTTTTTACATTGCAGCCATTCATTTAAATGACTGCAATGTAAAAAAATCCGGTACCGGGAATCCGGTAATGGGACTGGATTTCGGGTAATGCCAGTACGCCCAGTACCGGCATTATCGGATACCGGATTTACCGGCACGCCCACCCGTAGTTACGAGTCATCAGTTGACGGCAGTACTCCGAAGTGCTTTGAAGAAGGTGGGGCTCCCCCCATTAGAATTTGGGTGCCATTCATTTCGGATAGGGGCAGCTACTATGACTGCAGCAGCGGGCCTGCCTGAAACTGCAGTCATGGTTGTGGGAAGATGGTGGTCGGCGGCCTACAAGAAATATGTTAGGCCAAGTTGTATCTAACTCATTTCTCTATTGTTTTTCTGTTAGGCCGTGGACCAGCTAGGAGATCGTGTCAAGCAATATGGATCATTGGGCACAGCCTTGTTCGCTGGGCAGGTTCCGTGGCTGCAGGGTCCTCATGGGGGGTGCACCTGGGCCTGCATAAAAAAACACAGATAAAATGGATGGGTAGAAGCGGGATGCGTTGGACCCAACTCCTACCAACACTTCGTAGGATGATGTAATCTCCCTCACCCAATGTATTGGTAATACACTTAGGAGATAATGATCTGCCAGCTAGAAAAGGGATTAACTTAGTTATAAATATTAAAAAGGATTTGTTAGTAGTTAGGGATTGGTTCAAGGGAGTTCACATAGTTTGGGTGGAATGGATACCCAGAATTCGTTGGGA
Organism: Sphenodon punctatus; assembly: GCA_003113815.1. Taxonomy (NCBI): domain Eukaryota; kingdom Metazoa; phylum Chordata; class Lepidosauria; order Sphenodontia; family Sphenodontidae; genus Sphenodon; species Sphenodon punctatus. The sequence goes on along the minus strand of QEPC01003143.1, from coordinate 4,866,416 downwards.
TAGGGCTCGCCATCCTGGAAGGGTAAATAAGGAAAGAAAAAGAGTTAATAGGGAAGTATCAAACTGGGTAAAAGAGCTACGGGGGACCATTATTAAGCAAATAGGGATAGTACACACTAGACCCGAATTATATAAGGAAGATGGGGTACACCTATCAAGGACGGGTAATGAAATTTACTTGGCGGCACTGGCAGGTCACCTAGGAAGTTTATTGGATGATTAGTCGGTGGCGGTCAGGCGTTTCGGAGGATTCGCCCCTTTGTGGCAGGGGTCCAGTATGCCATCATAGGATTAATAGGTAAGGTAGTAAGATAATTAAGAGTCATCTCCCTAAGAGATGGGGAAAGGACAAACAGTGTAATGCAGGGCACAGCATGCACTGGGGTCACTTCCCTGGGAGCGAGGTCTTAGCAGGCTCTGTAAAGACATGCACTGTCTTCGGGCCTTGCGGGCACTTAACTCCTTACTCGGCCCACAGTTGGGCTAGGCACCCCCTTTGGCCACGTCCCGTCGAAGGAGAGGGTGTTCTTGATTATGGGACTGCCAATGGAGGGCACATCCAGGCAGGACCGTGTTAAGAAGTGTTAATACGTTACATTAGAGTTGGCATACTGGACCGGAATTGCTTGAGGCAATTTGCCCAACGACCATCAAGTCCATTTATCAAAATAAATGAGTGCGGCCAGATTTGAAACCAAATACTGTCTCTGTGTCTCATTGGGGTGCGTCAACAACTCAGAGGATTAAGTACCACTCAGGGGTCACAGGAACAAACTGCGCCCTTTAAAAGGAAAAGCTGAATGATGCATTTCAAAATGCTCTTAGTCGGATCCTGAAACAGGCACTACGTTGTTAAACAAATATGGTACATCACAAGTGTAATTTTGTATATGGATAATAGGCTAAGAAGTGCCTTCTTGCAAGGCTATATAGCAATTAAGTGAGCCCATGTGATGTCACAGACAGACAGGGACCAATTAAAGGACATGGAAGCCCCTAGTTCAGGCATTCTGTAACTGATCTGGCCACTGAAAGGGTAAAATCAGATGTGACTTTGGCCCAAGAAGAGACCATGAAGGTGGACAAGAAAAGAGCTACCTCAGAAGAGGAGACAAAGGAAGGGGAACAGAGGGAGAGACAAGGAGTGTAACATTCACCAGAGATGGCCTTACTGAAAGCGGGACCCTGGGCGGGGAAAGAATGTGGGGCCTAATTTCAGCTGTTGCTGGGGGCCGCCACGCCTAGGGCCGCTCCCTGGCTCAGGGGCGTGCTTCCCGCTGGGCTCGGGGGGCAGGGTGTTACCCGGGCCTGGGCTCAGGCACTCCCCTCCCCCCATCCTCAAGCCCGAGTGGCTGTTCGGATCACCTACCTGATCCGCTATCGCTGCTCTCGTCCATCACTCCTCTTCCTGGGCTGCCACTACCGCTGCACTGCCACCAACTCCAGCCTGAGGCAGCCTGGGCCCCAGCCAGGCCATGGAGGGGGCCAGTGGTGTCAAGGAGAGGCAGGGCCTCTGCTTCTCCCTCACTTCTACTGGAAGTGAGGGAGAAGAAGGCAGACGCCCCGGCTCTCCCTCACATCGCAACGCTGGCCGGCCGGGCCCTCTCCCCTGCCTGGCTCAGTCTGTGTGTTACAGACTGAGCCAGGCAGCAGAGGGAGCAGTTTCGGCCAGGGGAAATGAGGGGAAGGTGGGGCCTCTGCCTCTCTCTTCTTCATTTTCCCTGGCTGACTATGACAGGCAGCGGGGGGTGGGGGGGCATGGAGTGTGGGAGAGGCGGGGCCTCTGCTTCTTCCTCACTCCTGCTGGCCCCCCCCCTCCGCTGCCTGTCAGATGTGGTGAGCTGGCTCCTGAGGACCCCGCGCTCAGGGCCGGCCTTACCGCGGGGTTTGGGCTGGGAGCTGAGCACGGGGCCTCCTCAGGAGAGGGGTCCTGAGAGGCCACCCCTAAGTGCCCCACAGTAAGGCCGGCCCTGATATTCACAAAGATGTGAGGCCCCAGGTGCACGTGCTTGGCTTGGTTACATTGAGAACAATGGCTGGCTGGTCCATGTGCTGAGGATACGAGTACACAGACCTCAGGCAACAGATTGTACTGGATGGAGGGTATCAGCTGGAGTTAGTGAGGGGAGCAATTAGTCGGGGAAGGCAGAGCGGAAGAGGTGGGTCCTGAGGAGGGATTTGAAGGTATGAAGGGAGGAGGTGAGGCGGATGTGGGCAGGGAGGGAGTTCCAGGTGTGGGGGGCAGCTAGGGAGAAGGACGAAGGCGGTTAGGGGAGCAGGGGAGGTGAGGGAGGGCGAGAGAGGGGACAGAGGAGGAGCGGAGTTCATGGACTGGAACTCCTTCCCCTTCCTCAACTGTATCAGTAGTAGCAGTGATGCATAGTCCTATGGACTTTGGAGATGCTTGAGGCTCCCTCTGCTGCCCTCTTCCCATCATGCTTCAAGCTGCTAGGCAGCGGGAAGGAGGCTGGTCTGGCCTTACCACAGGGCAAGTGTCCCAGGTCCCTCTCTTTTCTCTAATTCCACCTCCCCCTCACGGTAGCCCCCATTTTCACCAAGGTGGGGTGAGGGGCCCCCACTCCCTACCAACAGTGCCCCAAACTGGACCATCTCTAGGGCCCAGTGGAAGGTTCCCCTGAGGGAGCAGGGGAACCACTGGGGAGATGAAAGAGTCATCAGGGGTGCCACATTTTATCTTTTCCCGGGGCCTCACAACTTGTAAGGCTGGCCTTGCCGTGAGGGGGCATTGGCAAGAGCCTCAGCTGCCACGGTAGAACTTCTCACAGCTGCCACTTTTGCTGGGGCTGGGGGGAGAGTGGCCCTGCTGTTTCCTCTTCTGAGGGCATCTGCTGGGACAGGGGTTGCCTGGCCCTCCTTCCCACCCAGTCCCCTGTTCCAGGGCACCGTCCCTGCTAAGGGCCCCACCGATTGTAAGGTGGGCCCTTCCTCACCCGGAAGACCTGACAGCAACAAAGACTCCTGTTGACACACAGTTACCCTGCGCCTGTCTGAAGACATAGGATGTAAACAGACGGACAGCAGCTCCACCTCTGCCTGCCCCAGACCACTCCGCCCCCGGGTTGACCTGTCGGTTCAAAGACCGACCGCCAGATGTGCAAAGTGGAGCAGGAGGTGGCTGCTCCAGCTGGGCAGCCCTGCAAGTGGCACTACAGAAGATCCTAGCGCACACCTCGCTGAGGGAGCTGGCCAAACCCTCAGCAACAGGCAACCACAGAACTCCCGTCCATCTAAAAGTAAACGGGCCTGCGAAACTTGGCAAAACGTGGTCCTACGGGGATCATAGATGCTGGCGGACCAAATAGACAGAGTGGCTGCTGCCATTGCATCCCATTGCCATGGTTACCAGAGCAAGCTGCAAGGCTGGAGATGGGGTTGGCTCACCTGGTCTATGTGTTTCTGAGCTAGACCTTTCCAGGGGCAGTTTGTTGGTTCACCTGCACCACGGGCTATCTGTCTTAAGGCAGGCACACCCATGGGAGCATGCAGCTCTGGTCTGGGTCACCCGTGTGCCTGCTCCAGGGGTCTGGCCTGTTCCCTGTCCATCTGAAAACACCCAGGGATCCAGCATTTACATAAAGCAACGGTTATTCTCCCAACATCTGGGTTTATAAAATCCTAAACCCTGGACCATGCGAGAGGAATGCAGTTCTTGTCAGACAAAACAGCTCTTTGACGCCTGAGCCACATTTGTGGTGTGTACATGCTATTCTGGAGGCATTATCCTGGGACAGGAAAATAGAATTGGGTGGAAAAACTGAGACTAGCCTCAGTCCTTTCAGACTTCATAAGGAGCCCTCGTAGTTCACTCCAAGGAACTCTGAGCATTAATTACCAGCCGTTTCCATTCGCTGAGAAGCAACGGCTATCAGTGAACAGAAGCTCGTATCTTAATTATTTTCCAGACATAAAGTAAGCTGATAGCGGCAAGGGGAAACCGCAGCGGCAGCTTCCATTTGAAGAGGCTCTGCACATTCTCAGTGACAGTAAACCACCAGTTTTCTACCACATTGAAAGCCAGCTGGGCTGGAGCGGGACCAGATTCCATTCCAACAAGGAAGCAGACGCTCTCACTTAAAAGTCTGCTTGCCCTGCAGAGAGCACTTTAAGTACTGGACATAGCTCATTATCTAATAAGCATGCCAATGGGGAATCCTTCATTAAATGTAGCAAGATGGTCCAAATCAGGGACAGGAAACCTTAGGCCCAGGGACCAAATAAAACCCATGTTTAGTTCTTATTTGGACCCTTTCTACTTTTTGGATCTGGCCTCTGGATCCAGTTCCTACCCAAACACTGAAAGACTGAGCTCAGGGGAAGGGAGCAGAGATGAGGGCATGCACGCAAGGAGAGGGACAGATCCATGGCATAGATCCACGATGTGGCCCCCCCTTTTCCTGAGTGCACCCCTTAAGCACCCCTTGCCCCTAACTTGTACTAATTTTCAAAGTGGCCCCTACGAGGGAAGAGATTCCCCCATCTAAACTGAATATTTGAATCACACTGAATATTCCTTTTTTTACTGGATTTACATGATATGAATTCAAATTCATAATTAACATCCCATCTGTCAACTTCCCAAAAACAGAGTTTGTGAGGGGGGATTGTCATTTTGTTCTGCAATGATTTACTATTTGTTCATTTGCTGTTCGCTAATCCCAAACTTGCTATTTTGTGTTTGTTAATCTGCTGTTTGATATCGTTTATACTTACCAACTCTGTAACTTGGGATTGGTTGGTGGCTGTCACAAGGGGCAGAGTTTGCCATTTGATTGGATGAGTAACTGGCCGCAAAGTCGCACATGTGTGCGGGGGGGGGGGGGAGGGACGGGATGCCTGTGTGAACGCCACCCACAGTGGGTGCATGTGTGTGTGCACGCCTGTGCTCCCCCCATCTCCCCCCAGCTTCACCCATGCATGTAGGCATTGGGGAAAATGGCGGTGCCTCCATAAGTAGAGATGGGTGGAGATGGGTGTGCACCTCTGGGAACGGCCGCATACCCACCTTCACACATCGTGACCGCGCACCCCTCCCACCCACCCACTGCGGCCCGTTTGAAAAGGGCCTGAGTTATACTCAAAACCAGTGACGGAGAGGTATGCAGGAATGAAATTATGAGCAAACTGAACTAGTCGGAAATCATGCAACAGGCAGGAAAATGGAACCTCGCACCATGTTGCAACATGGGCATTTTGTCCCTGTGAATTTATGTGTGATGTGACGCACTGGGAGCCATGCCTTACACTGCGTCATAACTGAATTCGCACTCCAGCGGTGCGGGTTATAACAAGGTCACACAGTGTTTTCATGAGAGGAAGAACTGCTTCTGAACAAATGGCGGGAAATGGCAATGAGGGGTTTAGAAGCAAGGGAAAGGGGGACCTCTCGGCCGCTCTTCAGTTCGGAAGGCTCCACATGGGAGGCCCAGATCTCAGAGAGTACGACTCATCACTGAGGTCTTAGGGAAGGAGAGGGGAAGTATGAAGAGGACATTGGAGTCACTCAGGAGGGAAGACGTAAGTTAAGGATCAAGGAGCTAACGAGTCAGGGCCCAAGGCTGCAAGGGGGAACTAAGGAGGAAGGAACTAAGCAGACAAAGGAGAAGGCACCAAGAACCATGAGATTAAGAATCAGAGGGGCTAGGCGTAGTAGGGGAGGCAGACATCACAAACAAGGAATCAAGGAAACATGAAGGGAGGAGTCTGGGACAGAGGAGCAAGGTGGGGCAAGTAGAAAAGGTGGAGTAAGCAAGTGAAGAGGCTTGTTCCACCCAACTCCCTGCTGGTACCAGCAGGCCCTATATACTAGCTGGTACCCAATCAGGAAGTTGGGAGGCAGAATTTTAGCAAATGGGGGAACAGTTGGGAACAGGTGCGACATGGCAAGGACTGAGAGGAGGAGAGACTAGGACAAGCCTGGGTGGGGGCGCCAGCGGCTGGGGCCAGCACTCCAAACCCCTGCGGCCGGGGACATTACAGGCGGCTGCCAGGCAGTCAGCTGCCTAGCACGGGTAATGTGGCCTAATAAAAAGAGAACCAGTGTGGTGTAGTGGTTGAGAGTGCAGTACTGGGACCAGGAGGTAGGGGGAGACCCCAATTCCAGAATCGTTTTAGCCATAAAACCATTGGGTGATGTTGGGCCCATCACAGATCTCTCAGCCTATCCTACCTCACAGCGTTGCTGTGAGGATTACTAGTTGAGTTTGTTAGCTTCATGTTATTGGTTAGATGTTAATTTTTAAAGTTAAAAAGTTGAAATGTGAGTCACAATGAGCCTAAGGGAAAGGATAGAATACAAATTGAAATAGATAGATAAATAAATAAATAATATGGGATAATTTCTGGTGGGACCTTGCCCATATGCTCATTCAGCCTCTTCTTAAAAATCTCCAGTGATGGAAAATTCACGGCTTCCCTGGGTATAATTTATTAATTATATTAATTATTAATTATTATAATATATTAATTTATATAGCACAAGCTGTGTACCTGGCACTGTACAATCAATTGTCTTAGACAGGTCCCAGGGGCTTACACTCTAAGAGAGACAAGGAGGGGGGAGATGAGGGAGAGGTGAAAATCAAGAGGGACAAGGGGTGCTTTTATATGAGTGGGTTGCAGTTGCGCGAACTGCTCACACGATTTTTCAAAATCCCGCAAGGCGGGATTCCACGTGACGATGGACGCGATCACGTGCATTCGAGGCGGTCGCGCGTTGTCTGCCGACCGCAAACTAAATACCTCACACATCGAGGTATTTCATTCGTGGCTGGCAAACAACGCATGACCGCCTTGAAAGTGCGTGATCGCGTCCATCGTCACGTGGAATCCCGCCTTGCGGGATTTTGAAAAAATCACACGAGCGGGTCACACGACTGCCACCCGCTCATATAAAAGCAGTCATGGATACATTCATGAGGTTGAGAAAATGCAGGTGCACCTGCTTCACTTAGTTACAGGGATGAGATTCTGAGGGAGGGAGTGAAGAGGTAGCTCATTCCACTGTCAGACTGCTGTTACAGTCAGAAATTTCTGCCTAAGGTTCAGTCTGAGGCCGTTTTTAGACGAGCGTGGTGGCGCCCGCGCTTGTTTTCAAAAAAGCCGGCAGCCCGTTCCACACGAGACGCTGCCGCCGAATACGCGCATGTGCGGCCGACGCGCATCCATTTCCGGCCGCATATGACCAGCCTCGATCGCCGACCCGGTCAGTTCGCGCCCGGAAATGGATGCGCGTCGGGCGCCGCCGCGCTCGTCTGAAAACGGCCTCAGTTCCTCGTGCTGCAGCTTTTACCCATTGCCTCTTGTCCTGCTTTCCCTAGGGAGTGAGAACCATGAGTCTCCATCTTTTCTTTTTTTTTTTAAATAGCAGTCATTCAAATTTTTGTAGACTGTTATCATACCCCCTCTTAGGCTTCTTTTCTTCAAGCTGAACAAACCCAAATCCTTCAGTCTCATATTATTTGTGTTCCAAAACCTTTAACATCTTTGTTCTTCTCCTCGGCACTCTCTCCAACTTTTCGATGTCCTTCTTAAAATGGTGGTGGCCAAAACTGAATGCAGTACTGCAGCGAGGGGTTAGCCAGACTTCTTGTCCTGACCACAGCCTGATCAACATGTTCTGACTGTAGAGAAGTCTCAAGGTTATTTGTCTTTAAAAAGCACTGACATGCCATTGCAATGATGACCTTGAAGTTTCAGCAGCAGGAACTGAACTGGGGATTTTTATATCCTAAAACACGAGCCTCCATTATTTGAGTTAAAGACTTGAGTTCCATAGCTCATAAAAGTGACAGGTTCATGAACCTTTATATGGCCTACCTAGCCCCACAATAAAAGGAAAACTGAGCTACGATAACACAAACCCAATTCAAATTTCTCATGGGTTACAGATGTTCTAAACAGAACGGTTTCTCCAATCAGCCTCCTTGCATCGATTCCCAGCTGTATCATACACGAATTTTGCAACATGAACAAATTGCTTATTATCTCAGACTTCCTTTCTGCTTGGAAAATCAGGGGTAAGAATACCTTCCTGTTTTACAAGGACACATCAATGATGCATCTATGAATATTTGCTGGCATGCCATGGTGACGGAACCTATAGAAACATCTGTGCGTAAACACAAGCTGCGGTCATGCCGCTCAAGGCCTTTTTGTTTTCTCGTGCATTTAGGCGATCGAACGCCCTTCCTCAAGGAAGTCGTAACTAATAGGGTCCCAGCTTGTAAACATTTCAGTAGCTCATTCATTGAACCTTGACATTTTTTCTAACTGCCTGAAGGCCTATAGTTAGTTGTTCTATGATGATGTCCTGTAGGACAGTGGTTCTCAAAACAAGCCCATGATAAATGTTTCATGGTTACATGGTCCCTGCTGGTGTTAGCGCTGAAACAAATATGGAAATTCATATTCACAACTAGTATTCTCATTTAGAAATACACGACCAAATATTTGTGCAGTATTCATAGGCCAAAATGAATATTCATATATTCATTTGTGCCTGCTAGTTTAACCTATGACATTAATGACTCTGGAAAAGGGAGTAAAAAGTGAGGTGATCCTATCTGCAGATGAGAGAAAGTTACTCTAGGCAGTTAAAAACCCAAGCGAACTGTGAAGAATTGCAGGACAATCTTGCGAGACTGGGTGACTGGGCATCCAAATGGCAGATGAAATTTAATGTTGACAAGTGCAAAGAGATGCACATAGGGGGAAAAAATCCAAACTATATGCACACAATGCTGGGTTCCAAATTAGGGGTTACCACTCAGGAAAAAGATCTTGGGGTCATTGGTCACAATCCCAAGCAAGATTCTTGTGGGATCTGTGTGAGATCCATGCAGGTCTCTCATGGGAACTGTGCGGCACAATGCAATCCCTATGGAGATGCGTGCAGTTTGGACGCACGTGTGCGCGCAAGTTGTATGCAGCGTGGGCATGATGCACGCAGCATGCGCAGGGCATGGGGTTGCCCCCACTGTGGACAGTACATTGAAATTCTCAGCTCAATGTGTGGCAGTGGCCAAAAAAGCAAACAGGATGTTAGGAATTATTTGGAAAGGGATCGAGAATAAAACGTAAAATATCATAATGCCTCTATATAAATCTACGGTGCAACCACACCTTGATTATTGTATGCCATTCTGGTCGCCCTATCTCAAAAAAGATATAGTAGAACTAGAAAAGGTACAGAGAAGGGCAAACAAAAATGATAAAGGGTTTGGAATGGCTCTTGTACGAAGAGAGACTTGATAGGCTGGGGCTCTTCAGCTTGGAGAAAAGAAGACAGAGGGGATATGACAGAAGTTTATAAAATCATGAATGGTGTGGAATGATTATGGAACAGTTATTCACCCTCTCAAATAATACTAGAACTAGGGTTCACTCCATGAAACTAACTGGTAGCAAATTTAAAACAAATAAAAGAAAGTGGTTTTTTTCAATCAACGCACAATTAACTTGTGGGATTTGTTTCCAGAGGCTGTGGTCAAGGCCAGGAGTATCCCTGGGTTTAAAAAAAGATTGGATAAGTTCTTGGAGAGTAGGTTCATTAACAGCTATTAGTCAAGTACATTTAGTGATCATAACTTCTTACTGTCAGGAACTGGGAGTGAACAACAGGAAATGGATTGCCCTGTTATGACCTGTTGGGTACTTCACCCAAAGGATCGAGATTGGCCATGGCTGGAGTCAGGATGCTGAGCTTGATGGACCATTGATCAGACCCATTATGACACTGATGTTCTTATATTCGCATGCCATCCCATATTTATTTATTTATTTATTTCGATTTATATCCTGTCCTTCGCCAAAGCCTTGGGGTGGCTCACATTAAAAAAATATAAAAAAAACAATTAAAAATATCAACTATATATATAAAATCATAATTAAAACCCTCCCCCCCCCTCCAACTGGAGCCCTTATCCCTTCCTGCTAACAGCCTGGACAAATAAGTAGATTTTACGTTGCCTTTGGGAAATACTCAGGCTCGGGCTTGGGTGAAGCTCCGGGGACAGGAGTACCAAAGCGGTGGAGCAGCCATCGAGATCACCTCTCTACATGCCCTTGCCATACGGACACTGAGTGCCGATGGAACTCATGGGAGCAAGACGTTCCCTACCTGATCTTAGGGAGCAAGATGAAACATGGGTGGGGAGGTGGCCGTTTAGATATGTGAATCAGCAGCACTTGCTTTGCTGTGAAGACCTTTCCTTGGTATCTATCTACCAGAAGCCTGAAGGCTTAAGAAAGCAAAATTTGCATTTTTAACCAAACGTTTTCAATTTAATAAGTGCATTCAGCATGGTTAACTGAATATGTTTAAATTAAAATGCCTTTAACTTGATATGCCCATTTTGCTTCCACACACACACACACACACACACACACACACACACACACACACACACACTCTTTTTCCATTTCTTTGTGTTCACAATAAATATAGTAGAGACTGCTGTACTGGAGGTTGGAGCTATCAGGTAGGCATATTGTAAAATATCTGGAGAGACTTCTGGCTTTCCTCCATGTACTGCTTGTTAAACAGGTACCTCTTGTGAGTGGCTGTGTGGCCTTTGCACCTCTGGAGGAAATGCCTTTCAGCTGCTCAATAAAACTAAGCATTGGGGGATTTAGGAATTGCATATTTAAATTTTATTTGCCAGAGACCTTTGCTGCATGATAAAGCAAGCAAGTACTTGGTGATGTCTCACCATGATGGAGCTAAAGTACTATATAAGAGATGCTTAAGTCCTTTAATTTTTGTTTCTCTAGAAGGAAGGTTTTTGATCTTTCCTTCTGAAAAGAAGAGCAAATATGGAAATGAATACTGCTCTGTATCCTCATCTCAAAAATGAATCCAAACATTATGGATTTGTCGGATTTTGTATTGGCAACAAATATTAATTTCAGCTCTAGCTGGTGCTTCGCTTATTGTTGCGAAGGTCAGGACAACTCTAATGTCCATGTGTTGGCCAGGGGAAAATTGGAACCATCATGGTCATCCCTCCTTCTCATTGGGTGTTAAAAGACTTCACACGGGCCTGGTTCAGCCTGCTTTGGCCCGACTGGGACAGCGTGATGCCTGAACATTTGTTCCAAGCCCACCAGATGTGGGCCTGGAACAAACCCTGCCCAGGGTGGTGGCTGGGCTGGAAAAGTGGCCTCAGAACAAAGTGAGCTCACAGTCCGTGCCCAGCCAGGCCAAAGTGGGTGGAACCAAGCAGGAATGTTTGTTCCTGGCCCTGGCTCCTCCCAGTGTGGGTGGGTTGCTATGGTGGCCAGCCATGGCTGCTTGTAATAGGCAGCCAATGCTGCCCATCATGGCGTGGGGCGGACGGGCAGGGGTGTGTGGTTGAACAGCACACATCACTCCCCGCCCTTCCCTCCGGCCAGGTCAGGCCATGCGGATGTTTGTTGTGGAGAGGAACCTTGGTGGGCACAACTAGGTCGTAGAGAACAATCTAGGCTTCTCTTGTGTGCTTGCCTGTCCAGGTCCTTGTGTCTGTTTCAGAACCAGACACAAAGACCTGGACAGACAAGCAGACAATGCATTCACCCATGGCTGAGGAGCAATCCCTGCTCTGCCATATTGTGACATGCTCCCCAAATTCCAATCAGATAGAACTGAAATGGGTACCTGAAAAAGGTAAGCCCATTGGGAAAGGGAACGTATACTGGGGGAAGGAAGGGAGGGGACGGGGAGGCAGGGTGGAGAGGGGAGAGAGGTGGGGAAGGGGGAATAAATGTAATATTTTGATTGGAATGTGATATATTGTTAAAGTTAAAATAAAAAGAAATATTAAAAAAAAAAAAAAAAAGGTAAGCCCATCAAATCTACAGTACCCAAAACCACAAATGGTGGTTTGGATAATAATAACTGCTATCCATTTGCATTCTGTCGAGTATCCATTTTGGTTGTGATGTTTAAGTGTCTTTTTTGTGTGCGCGCGCACATTTGGGCGTTTGGTTTGGTTACTTTGGTATCTCAGGTCACTTTCAACACATTACCTGGGGTGGGGGGGGGGGAACTTCTGTGTGAGCAATCATGTATTCTCACAGGAATTAGTCATGGTCCAGGCATGACATGTGAAGGCTCAGAGTTGCCCGTATCATCTTCGCGTAGCAGTACTCCCTTGGGTTGTCCTCCTGTCTATAGAGGGGCACCGGTCCTGGGGCACGACGAGGCACCGGGTTGTGAATAGCTGTCCCATGGGTCTTGCATATATTATGCAGCATGCAGCTGGCCCCAATCATGAGAGCAACCGTCTCTGCTTTGATGTCGAGGCGTGGGGCCAGACATCTCCAGTGTTGCTTGAGGGTCCCAAAAGACCTCTCCACAACTGTGTGGGCAGCGTATAAATGATTATAATGCACCTGCTTGGGGGTTCGGGGCACAAGGAAGACCTTCATTAGCCATCTGAGGAGTGCGTAGATGGGGTCTCTGATGATGACTGGGGGCATTACCACCCCCTCGATGAGGGTCATGGTGGGATCCCCAAACTCCCCCATGTACATGCAGGCAAACAGAAGGGAGATGGCAAGGATCCATGCATCATGGCTGCATCCGGAGTGCCCGGTGCAGATGTCAGTGAAGCAGCCACTGTCATCTACAACCGTCTGGAGCTGTAGGGAGCAATACCCATGGCGACTGATGAACTCTGCTGTTTCATCATTTGGGGGCCGCAGAATCTTGATATGTGCACCATCAATCGCACCAATGCAGTTTGGGAAGCCTGCTGTTTGGAACCCGGCCATGACCCGGCGCTGGTCCACGAGCTGGATCCCCTGGTCTAGTAGAACCGCCTCCACAGCCTCACAGAAGTCAAGGATGACGGTAGAGACAGTGCTGATCCCCACCCCAAAGTGCTGTGCAACTGACCTACAGGAGTCCGGTGTGGCCAGGGACCATATGGCTATGGCGCAACACTGTACCATGGGGATGGGCGCCTGCATGTTGGTGCGGTGTCGCTCAAGCCATGGGGAGAGGTGGTGCACGATCCTCACGAATAGAGCGCGTTCCATTTGGAAGTTCGCATGCCATGCTTCATCATCCCACTCATTGAGCACCCTCAACCACCATTGGGCGGCTCGGGGAACAATCCAGTGGTGGCGATCGATGGGCATTGCCATGTAGACCCCAGTGGTGGCTGCAGCAATGCGCCACTGCAGGCTCGAGGAGATTCTCTGCAACTGGCCATTGTTCCGGCACCGCACTCTCCGCCTCATGGAGCGTTGCTGTGACAGTGCCAGGAGGCCAGCCATGCGCCGCCTGCTCCTGAATGAGTTCCAGAACAACGTGGCCTGTTGCTCGAGCAGGGCCAGGACGGTCGCACATGATCTCTCATGTAGCTCGACACCCCCTACAGTGAGAAGCTTGTGCTGCCGGAACCACTCCGTGATGCAGTGAAGTAGGTGCCTCCTGGAGGCTACCTGCCCTGCATCCATGGTGTAGTTCTCAACAAGAGAGAGTAGTAAGGCTAACTCGACCATGAGGGCATTGTATACCATACTGCTCTGAGGCAAACTAAGGCCAAGGAGCCTGTGACGGATACCGTTCTATATAGTCGCTCATTGGTGACCTCACAGTTGGAGCCACACCCCTAGCCCGTGCCCTAACCATCATGGTCTCTTTAATCAGCGTGTGGGATTGTGAGCCTGCAGCAACCCTCCCAGCGGCAATGCGGATCAACGTGTTACCATGGCCCATATGCACTTCCATCCCTTTCATAGCTTCTGCATTCCTCAAACAGCTCCCACTCCTTCTACTCCCCACTCATTCCATGCAACTGCCTTTGGTAATAGTAGTTTCCTGTCTCTGTTCAAAGTCAATATTCTTTAACAATATAAGACATACATTATTAAGAAGACCAACACTTCTCCTAGGGAAGAAAAGATTAGCAATAAAAAGAGAACCCCTACCAAATTTATTTTCCAGGCTATTGACTGAGAGCTTTCCATTCATCATTGTGGGGTTAGGTCTTGGACACTAGGGTTATGGCAGGATGGAGCAAGTCGGTATTGCTCCTTATACTTGGGCTTGGATCTATGGCTCAGCCTAGTGCCCATTTAGCAAAATGAGGATCCAAAATCAGAACTGAAACAGGTAGCAAATTTTGTGTCCACAGGTAATACCTGCAATTTCGGGTAGCCGATTGGTCACCTGATCGGTATTCACAAACTGAGATGGGTAACCGACTACCTGAAATAACAGGCATTACTATTGCCAACGTTGCATTTTATCGACTTATTCTGACTTACCGTGTTACCATTTAAACGGCATTCCAGATTTTGTCAACATTGTTATCATACAGTGTGCACACAAATGACAGGTACATGGAACCATGAAGGGAACCATGGTGAGTGTGTTTATGCCAAGGGGCCCAGGGATGGGATCACTGGGTGGAGTGGGTTGCAAACAGCAAAAATGGAATAAATATGAAAAAAACCCAGATTCACTTGTGCCAACCGTCACCCAGGACAGCCCAGCCTAATCATAAGCCAAGGTAAACTTGCAACCGGGGTAGATAGAAACACAAAATGGACAAAAAAATGTGAATCGTTAAAATGGTTCAAACCAGAAAAACAGCTACTTGGTAATGCACGTAACCAGACCCGGCCTTAGTATATGTGGGGTCTAGGGCAGGGAACAAAGGTGGGGCCCTTTTCTTTGCTGCTGGCAGCCAGAAGTGAGGGGGAGGCAGAGACCCTGCCTCTCCCTCATGCCGTTGGCCCCCTCCGTTGCCTGGCTGTTTCGGCCAGGGGAAATGAGGGAAAGACGGGGCCTCTGCCTCTCTCTCCCACATTTCCCCTGGCCAGGACTGTGACAGGCAGCGGAAGGGGGGGGGGGNGGGGGGGGGGGGGGGCGGGGGGAGGTACAGAGTGTGGGAGAGGCGGGGCCTCTGTCTCTCCCTCACTCCTGCTTGCCCCCTCCGCTGCCTGTCAGTCGGAGTCATCCGGGAGCCACAGGCTGGGAGCTGGGGGCCTCGAGTGCAGGAGGGTCCCCAGGAACAGGGCCCAGGGTGGCGGCCCCGTGCCGCCCCACGGTAGGGCCGACCCTGCACGTAACTCATCAGACACTAAGCAGGTAATTTGGACTGAGGGCAGGGATTTCCAGGGGATTTTATTGAATCATATTGTATTTTGCCCCCTGTGTTTTTATTTCTGTAAGCAGCCCTGTGCCTTCGGGGAAGGGCGGGGTGTACATTTTAATAAACAAATAAATAAATATTTGTCCCATAAGCCTGTTGTCCCCCAGACCTCGTTTACACCTTCCGTTCCTCAGCTGGGATTAGGACGCTAATAGTTGTCAAATTTTAGGGAGATGTGGGGAGGGTAATAGCAACAGGGGATGAGGCGTCATGGGCAAATTAAGGGGTGGATTCAGGAAGGAAGAGAAGCAGCAGGTGGGATTGGAGACATCTCAACTTGGATTCTGTGGCTCCGAGAGAAACAGATGTAGTAATGGGGAGCGGGAGGCATCAGGAATGATGTGTATCAGATGATACCAATTCACGGTCTAAATAAATAATGGCACATGCCTTCCTTTAAAATGCATCTGCCAAAGAGAGTGACTGCTATTGCACAAGCGATGCAAAGCAAAACAATTTAATTGAATGCTTCTTCTCTGAGGTCTCAAATAAATCCTTGGTGTTGCTAAGCGATATGGGCTTGATTTCGCTGTCGTATTGCACCCCATGCAGGTGACCCTCTCAAGACGTATGCACCCCTTGAAGGTTTAAGTGGATCTTACCTTGGCCAGCCTTGAAATTTGCAGGGCCCAGGGCCAAGATAAAATGAGAGTCCCACCTTCCCTAACCCTATCTCTTTAACAATTGACAGTTTGGTGTTTGCTTACAAAAACAAAGAAAGTGTCATAAATTCTCTCTCTCTCTCTCTCCCCCCCCCTTTCAAACACACCCACCTTTAGCAGGGGGGATTCAAGGATCAGTGATTTACTGAAAATGAGGGGGACAGAGCCCCACAGGAAACAGCCACCGAGGGTGCTGAGAGTTGCAGGAGAGGAGAGGGCCCCACAGAAATAATTTGCCATGGTGCCTCAGGAGTGCTTCACCTGAGGCTTCCAGGACTGGTCTCGCCGCTGGACCCCCTCTGATCGCTAGACCCGGGCCATGGCCCCTATTAGCCCTGATTAAGGCTGGCCCTGGGTCGTACATGGTAGAGAGAGGCCCCATGTCAGCCCATATGCATGAGGTAAATTTTGTTCTTGAAGACTGCTGGTGCCTTTTTGAATAGTTTCCCTTGAAGAACACAGATTCAGATAGGAAAACGTAACCCTGTTTTCATTGAACTCAGGGGGTGTGGTAGGTGAGGGGTTAAGAGACTTGATGGCTGTGGGTTCGTGTCCTGCTTGGTCTCATACTGGATCTCCACTCCACTCAGTTGTGACTTGGGTCGATCCAATTCACTCAGTTGTGACTTGGTTTGATCCATTGGGTTGGAGAAGTCAAAGGCAGTTGGATGTGGTGCGGGCCACAGTGCATACCTTATGTGCCACAGGACACAGAAACTATTGTGCCACCACCACATCAGCCCAATGGGTCAAATGGTTCAGCATGGTTTTGGGCTTGACATTGAATGGTCCAGTCATTGATGGACTTCCTACTGGCCGCATATGCACTTTGTAAGATCTCTGTTAAGGAAGACAGGCCAATGAACGTGTCTGTTTTAGGATTATGTCCACAGTTAATTTCTGTGATGAGAGACATAGGGTGATTTCAGACGTTATGGCTGGCAGCATTGACCCCGGGCCATGGGGTGGTTTGGATCACGGGCGGGGGTGAAGGGGTGCACCAACAGACGTTCTCCGCTTTGCCCCCGGCCATGGGGAACCGCTGAACCATGGCCCACGGTCAATGCTGCCAGCCGTAACGTCTTTTGGGCAACTCCCCTCCTGGAGTTGCCCTCCGCCCCGGAGCTGCATGACGCAGCATGCGGCCACACGGCCCCACCCCCTGCGCTCCCCGGCCGTCCCCCTCCCTGAGACAGGCAGCCGCAGCGGCCTATCTGGCCGCTGCCGCCACCCACCACCCACCGCCAGGACTCCGGAACGCGGTGATGGTAAGGTAACAGATGTTACTTTTCCTTCAACGCGTTCCGGATTCCCCCTAACCACGCTTTGTTCGCCGCCGTGGTGCGGGAGAACAAAGCGTGGTTAGGTTCATTGTAGGGGGTGGTTGACTGAGGTGAACATCTGGATGCGTGCAAACAGACGTTCACCTCCGTTCACCCCCCACCCCCGCGGTTGACTGAGGTTTGGCCCTGTGTTCACCATGTGGAGCTGCTTAAACACAGCTCATCTTGGGGCAAATCGGTGTTTTGTTCGTCACCCAATCTCAGCACGTAAGTGCTGCTGCTTCGTTCCCCGTGTTGTACCTGATAACACACCTGCGATATCATTTTAGACACAGCATAATAATAATAAAATTTGTTTTTATTATTGGGGTAATAAAATTTATTAAATAAAAAATTGTTAAATAAATAAACATTGACCACGTATTCAGCCGGATCATGCAACTTGTCCTTGTAAGGTGTTCGTGTTCAACGGGTGGCCATATTGGTGGTAGGATTGTTATGGTGCTTACACACAACGGCCAAACATGTGCTTAGGGGTTTTGACACCCGATCTTTGTTATGTCTGAAGACGCCCGTTATCTGTTGTGGATCAGAATTGAGACATCCTGCAAACTAAGCTTAAATAATTGTGGGTGAAACATGTTCTTCTGGGTTTTGTTGTCTCATGAGAATGCACCCTTCTTGTGTGCCAAAACGATAACGTGAAGAAATGCTCCATGGGGACAACTGCTATGGAGGCCCAGAAGGCTTGAATTCCTTCCATCACCGTGTTCTCACCTGAGGGCTAACCACCAGCTGCTCCACAGAACGGAGAACTAAAGCAGGATTTGTCCTGCCTGTAGCACTCAACTTAGCCAATCCTCCTCCTTCAACAGCCAGCCAGGTAGTGAAGCTACAGCGGTTGTAACTCAGGAATGTGGTGGGTGCCGGCATCAGGCCAGTTCTGCAGGGGATCCAGGGAGAAAGTATCCTTGGCATTTGGCTGACTCCCTTTCCCAGCAAATGGCTGGTGGCTGAAAATGTAAAAAGAACGTAAATGGGAGCGGTGTGGTGGAAGGAATGCCAGCCCAAAGTTACAAGGTCTGGGTCCTTGTGGCCCTGCCAGCATCAGCTAGGCAGCAGAGACCGAGTGTAGTCTAGTGCATAAGGGCCTAAAACCCATTGTAACCACGAACTCAAAGGGTAAAAACAAACGTGCAACCGCCATTGTGACCTGCAAAGTTGGGGGTGGAATGTCCATCCCTGCCACCCGCGGCAGGTGGACTGAATCAAATGTTTCACCCGATCTGACTCAGCTGGGGAGGTGGGGTGAGGAGAAATGCATGGTCGGTTGTCTCTGCCCAGCCTTGGCTGCCAATAACAGGCAGCCAAGGCTGGCCATGATGGGAACCCCCCACATCGTGCTGGGTGGGCAGTGACAAAAACAGACACGCCCACCTAGTTTGCCCAGCTCTGGCCCACCTGGGCAGCTTGTGGGGCTGGGCCGTGGGCCCAGTTCATTCCGAGGCCATTGTTTCTGGCCCAGCTAACAACCCTGCTGGGGTCTGAACCCACCCACATCTGGCAGTCCCAGAACAGACTGCTGGTCCAGCGCTGGTCCAGGCAAGCCAGAGCTGGACAAAACAGGCCCACGTCACGTTAAGCAACACCCAAAGTGTGGCCTACGGCAAGTCACTATCTCTCAGCCTCAGATCTCCATCTGTACAATGGGAACAATAATGACCTGTCTCATGGGGTTGGTGGGAAAGTGAAATAGATAAGACTGTAAAGCACTTTGAACACTCAAAAAGCACTAGAGAAATTAATAATAATCCTTTGTGCGTGGCTTTCCCGTCTGGCCCAGTGAAGCGGTAGCTGTTAGAGATGGGAGGCGGCACGGCACCAGTCCAGTGATACAGGAGACTTTGGGCATTTTAGTCACTCTGTCCTTTAAAATACATTGGGTGTCCCAATGGAGTGTTCTCTACATTTAGATTCAATGCATTTAATGTATTCTGTTTCTATTGCCATTTTTATATAGTTCTCTTATGGGGGCAGATTCTGGTGTATAAGTCCTATTCAAAGTACTTCAGATTTATGTCTGTATTAAGTAACATTAGACTCCCATGCAAATGTTTTCAGAGTAGAATCTGAAACCATATTTTGCATTTGACTTCTTTTTCCCAGGAGTCTTGATTTTGCTTTGCACCATATGTTCTTATTTGATACATTTGCACTTCACAAGTGCTTTCAGTTGCTTATATTTATACCTCATTCTTTTCTTCAGCATCATTTGCTTGAAACAGCCCTATGGCAACCATTGCCATGGCAACAGAGTCACGGTAAATTCAAATCTAAAAATGGGTGCTTGAATGTTCAGAAGCACTGAGCACCCACAGCTTTTACGGCTTTGCCGTGGGGTTCAGCACCTTTGCAACTCTAGCTTTAGCGGAGCAACAGCAACTATCAAAGGACAATGTTGAGGTCGTTGATGGAATCACCACAGAGAACATTTTGAAACGATGTTTTGTCCAAAACCAGACCCAGTATTCCAAGTGAGAACTCAAAAGTGTTGAGTAAAGTGGCATCACTACCTCCTGTGTCTCGGAAACGATGCACCTGTTCATGCTCCCCAAAATGACATTTGCCTTTTTCGTGACTGTGTCACTTTGGGTGTAATAAGATGGATGTGGAGGATGCTCGCCCCTAGAGCTGCTCTGGGGGTGCACCCCTCTGTCCGCCTGCTTCCAGACTCACCTGAGTCTGTTTTAGATGGACCGGCCATTTCCCCGGGTCATGGGCTGCCCGCATGGTGCCCGCCCACTCACCATAAAGTTGCGGGTGATCACCCAATGGTCTAGGCTGACATCCACAACTTTATGCTGTTGTCTGGGCAATAGGGATGGAACTATCAGTGAATTATCAGTTACCGGTTTTATTGGTATCGGATTAATCTGGTACCAGATTTATCGATATATTTTTTTTAAACATTGCTGATTTTTTTTATCTTTAACATTGTGGCCATTGTTAAAATGGCTGCAATGTTAAAGATTCGAAAAATTGGCAATGTTAAAAAGCCGATATACTGATACTGATATTATTGGTATTATCGGATTAATCCGATATCGCCAATTATTGGCATTATCGGATTAATCCAATACCGATAGTCCCATCCTTACTGGGCAATGACCAGCTGGGCATGGATGGAGCTGCAGTGTGGGTCCACCCAACAGACAGACTACAGCTCCACCTCGGTTCAGTGTCCCACGTTTGGCTGGTCTGCTCCGCCGGCAGTGCTCCAGGATGTTCTGGGAGTGTTATTTGGCTTGTTGGTCTCCAAAATAGGAAGTAGACACAAAATAGCGAGGTGATCTCTTTTATTGGACCAACTCCAGTTGGTGGAGGTTCGCAAGCTTTTGGACCTCTCAGGGTCCTTAGTCAGGCAGGTCAGGAGTCAGAACTGCAGACTGAGCAAAGCAAAGCAAGGTAGATATATAAAGAGACTGGGGAACAATACATCATGGGAAGGTAGGGACAGAGTAGGGGTGGGGCAGTTACATTTGAAAGGGTGGAGGGAAGAGTCAATCAGGAGTCCCCTAGAGATTCCTCTGACTGTGGTAGGCTTGCAAATTTCTGTAGTGGTTTGTGAAACCCATGTCTCGGTTGAGTCTATTGTTTCTTGTATCCAGCAGGCTGATGAATGTTTGTTCCCAGGCACGCCTTTGAAGGTGGTGTGAAGGCTGCTTTTCAGGACTAGGATGGAGAGATCAGAAATGGAGTGGTCATTCTGGGAAAAGTGGAGGCCAACAGTAGAATCTGTGTTCTTCTCCATAATCATTTTCCTGTGCGAGTTCATGCCTTTGTGTAGGAGTTGGTGGATTTCACCTGCATAGCTCCCGTGGGGGCATTTGATGCACTGGATGAGGTAGACCAGATTATTGGATTTGCAGTTATAGTGTCCATGTATTTGGAGTAGGTTTCCACACGGTGTCTGGATGCCATTTGCAGAAGAGATGTGTGTGTAGACTTGCATCTTCTGTTCTACTTGCATCTTCTGGCCTGGCATGGCCTTGTTCCTGTGGGAGTAGGGCTGTTCTCGGTATCAGGGAGCTTGCTGTGGAAATTAATTTGGGAGAGGTTGTTTTTTTTTTTGAAGGCTAGAAGAGGGGGTTCTGGGAATATTTTAGGGTAGGATCCCCATCAAGTATAGGTTGAAGGTGTTTGATGATGTCATGTATGGGTTCCAGTTGGGTGGTAGGTGACAACTAGAGAGGTACGATTGGAAGGTTCGTTCTTTTTGTATTGTAGTAGGTTGTTTCAAGGTATTTGGATAGTCTGTTCTATTATACGGTCCACTTCTCTGATGGAGTGCCCTTGTTTGGTGAACGTGGTTTTTAGTGTGGCCAAGTGAGCATCACAGGTTTTCTCTTCTGAACAGATTCTGTGATATCTGAGGGTTTGGCTATGGATGACAGATTTCTTGGTGTGTCTAGGATGGTTGCTCGATTGGTGGAAGTATGTATGGTGGTCTGTAGGTTTCCTGTATATTGCTGTCTGTAGGGATACATATTTTATGCTGACAGTGGTGTCTAGGAAGTTGATCTTATTATGAGAGTGTTCCAGTGTTAGTTTGATTGGGGGGTGGTGATCGTTGAAGTTTAAGTGGAATGCCAATAGGGAGTCCAGTCCTTCTATCCATATGCTGAAAATGTTGTCTATGTATCTTAGGTACAGGAAAGATTTGGTTGTGCATTTCTCTAGGTAGTTTTCTTCAATGTGGTCCATAAAGAGATTAGCTATTGAGGGGCCATGCTGGTGCCCATCACTGTTCCCATGATTTGTAC
This sequence comes from Sphenodon punctatus, assembly GCA_003113815.1. NCBI lineage: Eukaryota > Metazoa > Chordata > Lepidosauria > Sphenodontia > Sphenodontidae > Sphenodon > Sphenodon punctatus. Next base: position 4,844,481 of record QEPC01003143.1, on the reverse strand, counting down.
GTGGTGTTTGTTGTGGAATGTGAAGTTGTGTGTAAGGATGAAGTTTATGAGTTTTCCGATGTGCTTGGGGTGGGTGTCTGTGTGTTCCTCATAGTCCTGGAGGCAGGGAGGACTGTCCCAATATTTAGAAGCTGCCACTCTAGCCTCAGGACCCACTGTCATGGGTCTGGGGTCATCATTCCTTGCACAAAGAGTCTTTTTCCGAATGCCTGAACTGAACCGAACATGACTGAACCGAACGGCCGAACCCGAACGCAGCGACCGAACCGAACAGGCAAACCAAACCGGACCGAACTGAATGGCCAAACCCGAACCGCGATCTGTTCCCCATCCCTATTGTTTAATATATTCATTAATAATCTGGAGAAGGGAGTAAAGAGTGAGGGGATCAAATCTGCAGGTGACATAAAGTTATTCAAAGTAGTTTAAACCCGAATAGACTGTGAAGAATTGCAGGAGTATCTTGCGACACTGGGTGCCTGGGCATCTAATTGGCAAATGAAATTTTATGTGGACAAGTGCAAAGTGATGCACATAGGGGAAAATAACCCAAACTATGTGTACACAATCCTGGGTACTAAATTAGGAGTTACCACTCAGGAAAAAAATCTTGGAGTCATTCTGGACAATACATTGAAATCCTCAGCTTAATATGTGGTGGCAGCAGGGGTGTAGCTAGGTTCGAATGTCACCATCCTCTCCGCTGTCTCACACACACCCTTCTCCCCCCCCGCATACGTATGCGCACACTCACACACACCTTCTCTCTCTCTCTCTCTCTCTCTCTCTCTCTCTCTCTC
>QEPC01003143.1:4803527-4843291 GCA_003113815.1 Sphenodon punctatus | reverse complement strand
CACACACACACACACACACACACACACACACACACACACACACACTCCCCTTCACTCACACACACATCCCTTCTCTCTCTCTCTCGCTCTCTCTCTCGCTTTCTCTCTCTCTCTCTCTCTCTCTCTCACACACACACACACACACACACACACACACACACACACACATAGAGCACATACACACTGTAAGGTGATGTCAAAGGCCTTACTAAAGTCGAGATATATTACATCTGCTGTCAAAGAAGGAACCTAGATTTCTCCTTAACAAATCCATATTGGTTATTATCATTTCATTTTCTTCAAGTTGCCCACAATTTGATTGTTTTATAATTTGCTCACAAATCTTTCCAGCTACCAAAGTCAGGCTAACTGGGACTTCCTTTTACTCTTTCTTAAAAATAGGCACTATGTTGGCTCTTCTCCAGTCTGCTGGGACTTTAACTCAACTGTTCTCCATGTGACAAACAGTATGTATAAGCTTTATTGTTTCACCATAAAGTTATAACAAGGAGTACAACATAAAATAATCAATCACAATAGTCATAATTACATACTATAAATGCCAGAAGGCACTCGTCAAATAAAATTTAATGGCAAATCTACCAGAAAAATAAATATCCCTATACTCTGATAAGTCAGAGTCAAATGCATTTTACACTCCCCCTAGGGCAAATCTAGGTATTACTTCCTGAAGATTCAAAATAGCTCTCCCAGACTGAGAGGTAAGCTTTGTCTTAAATACAATTTACAATTAGAGACAATTTACAAAGTTTGCTAGATTTACCAAATTTACCACACTAGGATGGCTCCCGCACCCAGATTCCCTAAACTGGTCCCTGATTCTTGGGCGGGGCTTAAACATAAAAATTCCCTTGTCTAGGGGAATTGTAGGCAAAAAGCCATAACACAATCAATAGCCCAGAGAAGGAGAATACTAAGTATATTCACTTCTATCTAGCAAGGCTTGCCTCCTTCGCTGAGCAGCCAAGCAAACAATAGCCACAAGCCTCGACTCTCCTGAGTCAAACGGAGTAAGAAATTTGCCCAGAAGAAGTCTAGGATGGCACCCAGAATGGCATACCATAAATGTGCCCAAATAGTTATGTCTTAAATCAGAAAATGCTCAGCATCGGAAAAAAATATGGCTAACGGACGGTATCAACCTCCAAGAGGTTACATAGTGAGCAAATACGCTCTTCCCTGGGAATTCCCGAGTAGCGGCTCTCTAATAGAGCAGGTGGAAAGACATTACACCTGAATTTCGTATAGGCCTGCCTTTTCCCATAGTCCGTCCGTGCAAACAAATAACTTGTCCCACCTCTAGGGGGATACGGTGGAGAAAAATCGGGAGCAGCCTCCTGGGTACCCAGAAGGGCACTCTCATGTTGTAATTCCTGGTCTACTAGCCTTTGCCTCCGCAAAGACAGGACTCCTTCTGGCCCTACGTGTTTAAGAGAATCCTCAGAAAACCCTACTTTTTGAACTTCTGATTTCACAGCCTTAGCCCATGGGTCAAGACATCCATGTTCGATAGCTAAACTTAAAAGAGACCCATCTTGTGGGGGGAACAGCGAGACCGTCACCCAATATTTCAATAACAATTGGAGTGCAATAGATTTAATTGTTGGACAAAGTGTTTCTGACCTCAAGATCACCTGGGAAGTACCCCTGGGTACCCCCAGGATTGAGCGAAGAAAGCCATTTTGAATGGCCTCTAGTTTGTTTAGATACGATACACCCCAGACTGGGGAGGCACAAAGGCTCTGACTAATTGGCTTTGCCTTGAACAACCGGAGGGCTGGAAGAAGCAGCTTACCCCCATGGCCATAATAGTAATTTACTACTGAGACTGTCGTCTTCCTTGTCTGAGATTTAACAGCTTCCATATGCTGGTTCCAGCTTGCTGAAGATGAAAAAATAACTCCAAGATATTTAAAGGAGCTCACTTGTTCGATCTGATTATCCTCTATAGCCCAGCGATGAAATTTGCGTGGGGCTCTATTTCCCACTACCATTACCTTCGTTTGAGTGTAATTAATTGAGAGGAATTCTCTCCTACAATACTCCCCAAAGCTTTGCAAAGATCGTCTAAGGCCAATGATGGTTTGCGATATGAGCACGGTGTCATTCGCGTAAAGGAGAGCTGGAGTGACAAACAGTAAAAACAGAAGTGACGGTCACTCAGTGGCAGCCTGACCCCGGGTGGGTCAGGAAGCTGCAGAGGACAGGGTCAGAGTGCTGAGCAGACATGCCTGCTGTATGGGCACTGAGGAGGACAGGGAACACGCTGAGCGTGCAGTTGGACGACCCCACTCCCGTGCTGTGCCCAGCACCACACCCCCTGGCATGACAGGCAGCCATGACGGCCAGCCATGATGGCTTCCCATGGTGGACCTGACCTGGGATAGCATACAGGCTCAGGAACATATGTGATAGCCCACTGTGGCCCAAGTGGGCCTTAGCCCAGGCTTTGACTTTGGGGGTCGACACGGCTCAGGGCAATCTCAGGGCCAACATCTGACCGCGTGACAAAGTGGGCCACAGCAGGTCGCTGTCACATCTGTTTTTACCCAAAGTAGTTCAGATGAGATTCTTTATTGGACCAACTGTAGTTGGAGAAAGCTTTCAGACCACACAGAGCCCTTCCTCAGGCATGTAAAAAGTCAGTTTTCTGAAACAAGAATCATAGACTCTTAGAGGTGGAAGGGACCCAGAGGATCATCTACTACAAACCCTTGCTTGGATGCACTACAGCTATAAATTCCGTGACAGATGGCTATGGAACTCTTTTTGAAAATCTCCAGTGATGGAGAACCCACAACCTCCCTACAGCAACTCATTTCATTGCTACACAGCTCTTACGATTAGAATGTTTCCCCTGATATTTAAGTTTTTCTTGGATATAGCCACCTTCCTGTAACTTGAGCCTGTTCTTTCTAGTCCTGCCCACTGTAGCAATAGAGAACAGTTCCTTGGTATCTTCTTGGTGGCAACCCTATAGATATTTGGAGACTGTTATCATGTCACCCCTTAACCTCCTCTTTGTTAGGCTAAACATATCCAAGTTACTTCAACCTGTCCTTGTTAGACTTGCTTTCCACTCCCTTAATCATCTTTGGCCCTCTCCTCTGAACCTGTTCCAGTCTGTCAATGTCCTTCTTAAAATGAGGGTTCCCAAACTGGACACAGTACTCCAGATGAAGTCTGACTAGTGCTGAACAGAGTGGAATTATTACTTTTGTTTACTTGGAAACAATGCTTCTGTTAATGCAGTCTAAAACTGCATTAGCTTGTTTTGTAGGCCGTTTTTACACGGACCGGGGTGGAGGCTTGGGTGTGTCTGCGTGGCGGGTGTAGGTGTGTATGTGCCTGTTTACATGGACACACACCCACGTACAGCTATCGACACCCATCTCCACCCACGGTTCTGTCGGAGAGCTCCATGGGTGGAGGTGGGTGTGGGTCGGTGTGCGGCGGGTGTTGGTGGGTGTGCGGCGGGAGCGCGCACACACAAACACCCGCCATCTGTGGCATTTACACAGACACACACCTGCCGAACACCCATCCCCCACTTACTGGCAGCGGTTTACATGGACTGCCCCCCCCCTGCCGCACACCCGCCCGAACACTGGGGTGTGCGGGGAGGGCCCGGCCATAGTCACATCACATTTGCTGACTCATCTTCATTTGGTGAAAGACTCCCAGCCTTTTCGTCTTGCTTTCTCTTGGGAACTGATCCCTGCAGGTGCCCCCAAGTTAAGAACGCTCAGCCCACCCGGAGAAGCTCTTGGCATCAACAGAACCAAGCATTCAGTTTGGCTCTTCTCCCACCTAAACAAGAGCTGCTGCAAACCCGCATCCTTTCCAAAGCCTTTCTTGGCATCTTTTGGTGACTTAGCAGCGCTGTTCGTTGCTAATCAATGAAAAAAATAATAATTCCCTGTTAAAAAAAACCCAAACTCACCTCACACACAAGAAGAGAAAAGAGTGACATACACTCGTATTAAACTCTCTCTTTCTTTCTCTCTTTCCTATCCCAGAAGTGGTTCAGGGTTAAAAACAATCTCAATTCAAATTTCTATTTATTTATTTATTTATTTAAATTTATTGGCCCCCTCATGCCTATAACACAAAAAAAACAAAAAACACTATTAATAAAAATCATCAACAATTAATATATTTAAAAATAACCCCAACAACAATTTAAAGAAATATCTATAAAATCCCCAATCCCCCCTACCTACCCCACCCTCCCACCCTCGCCTCCGAAGGCCTGGGCGAACAGCCAGGTCTTGCAAGCTCAACAAAAAACTAGCAGACCCGGGGCCAGGTGGGCTTCTTCTGGGAGGGAGTTCCAAAATCACACCCCAGCCACCGAGAACGCCCTTTTAACATGGGGGACCTCCAGAAAGACGCCCCCAGCAGACCGAAGGGATCACTCTGAGATGCGGCGGGCGAGGCGGTCCCTGAGATATGAGGGGCCCAGACCATGTAGGGCTTTATAAATCAATACTAACACCTTGAATCTGGCTCGATACGCTATAGGCAGCCAGTGCAGAGTACGGAGCACAGGTGTTATGTGCTCCCACCGCCTGGTCCCCGTAAGGAGATGGGCCAACGCATCCTGCACTAGCTGCAGCCTCCGAACCAGAAACAAGGGAAGTCCCATGTAGAGCGCGTTGCAGTAGTCTAGCCTCGAGGTGATGAAGGCATGAATGAGATTGTCCAGGTCGGACCTGGAGATGTATGGACGTAGCCTCCATACCAGATACAGCTGGCAAAAAGTGGCTTTAGCCACCGCCTCCACCTGTCGATCCAGACGGAGATCCGAGTCCAAAACCACCCCCAGACTCCGAACCTGCTGGGCTACAGGAGGGCAGACCCCCCCCCTACTGGAGGAGCCAGTACCTCCCTCGCCCTTCCCACCACCATCACGTCTGTCTTATTGGGACTGAGCTTCAGTCTGCTCTGCCGCATCCATTCCGCCATGGCCTCCAAACAATGGGAAAGTAACAAGACAGCAGGACCTGGATCAGTTGAAAATGAGAGGAACAACTGAGTATCATCAGCATATTGGTGACTTTGCACCCCGAACCCTCTCACGATCTCCCCCAGGGGCTGCATATACACATTAAATAATAATGGAGACAGGATCGAACCCTGAAGAATGCCACAGGTCACAGCCTAGGGACTTGATGTCTCAGCCCCCAGCACCACCTGCTGGCTTCTCCCCGAGAGGAATGAGTGGAACCACCCAAGGACAGCCCCGTCCAGACCCCCCAGGTCTTGCAGCCATCTCAGCAGCAGCCCATGGTCCACGGTATCAAAAGTGGCTAGAGATCTAGCAGGATCAGAAATGTTGAACATCCTGCATCCATCTCCCAGCGGAGATCATCCACCAAGGCCACCAACGCCATCTCAGTACCATAGCCGGGGCAGAATCCAGACTGAAAAGGGTCAAGGAAACCGATGCTGTCCAGATGTTCCTGGAGCTGCAGAGTCACTGCCTGTTCAATAACCTTCCCTAAAAAGGGAAGATTAGAGACAGGATGGTAACTGGTGAGTGCGTCCACATCCAAAGATGACTTCTTCAGCAGGGGCTGCACTTCAGCCTCCTTGAGACTGGGTGACAACCTCCCCTGCTGGAGGGACTCGTTGACCACCCTCGCCAGCACCGTCCCCAACATCTTCCCGGAGGCTTTCATCAACGAGGACAGACACGGATCTAATTCACAACTAGTGGCTCTAACAGACCCCAGGACATCCACCGCATTGGCCAGCGTCACTTCCCGAAACTCCTCCCAGAAAGATCAACAAAATACAGAGGGTGATGATAATAGACATGAAGCTGGCCTGCAATGGACCACATGGGATGAGGAATCACCAGGATGTTTATTTCCAGGCCACCAGATGTTGGCCCGCTGCTGCCCCAGCCTGGGTAGGCGACTGGCCCAGAAACTAGGGCTGCTGCCTTCAGTTGTTTTTTACCTGACACTTCCATTTTGGCCCATGGGAGCGTCAGGTAAAAAACCACCACAGGTGGCACCCCTACGGATAATCCCGGGCCCCGGGTGGGCCAACAGGTCTATTTTTGGCCCTATCCCTGCATGGAATTGGGGTCTACCATGGCTGCCCATCATGGCTGGGGCACTGGGGGCGGGGCTGCCCTGCTGTGTATTTGTTCTGTTCCCCTGCCCTACCGAGGGTTGGGGAGTGCTTGCCGGCCAGTCCGGTCAGGCGCATGTCAGACTCAGTTGCATGCTTCGACCTGACTCCACCAGGGCTGGCCGCCCTCTTGGAGATTGTAGCCAACATGCCGGCTGCACGTTTATTGTCACCCACATAAGATAAACCCTATCCCTCCTCATGCCCAACCGTCCCATTCCACCCACTCCTCCATCTCTCACTTAGAGGAATCTCCTCCCCTCTTCCTAAGTCTAGCCCCTGGTCCCTCTTTCACAGAGGGGCTGTGACTAATCTCAAAAACTTCCTGTCCTACTCTCCCACCTCCAGTCTCCTTTATCTACTTAAAAAAAGTAAATTGCCCCCACATTTATTATTATTATTATTATTATTATTATTAGCAACCATTTATATAGCACCAGCAATGTACCTGGAGCTTTACAAAGTAATGGAATAGACAGGGTCCCTGCCCTAGGGCTTACAATATGAGAGACGGGGTGGAGGTGAGGGGGTAGACGATGGAAGGGGAACAGAGGGAGAGACAAGGAGTGTAACCTTCACCAAGATGCAAGGTCTCAGGTGCACGTGCTTGGCTTGGTTACATCGAGAATGATGGCTGGCTTGTCCGTGTGGTGAGGAAATAAGCACACAGACCTCAGGTAACAGATTGTACTGGATGGAGGGTATCAGCAGACGTTAGGTGAGGGGAGCGAGGAGTTGGGGGGGGGGAGAGCGGAAGAGGTGGGTCTTGAGGAGGGATTTGAAGGTACAAAGGGAGGGGGTGAGGCGGATGTGGGCAGGGAGGGAGATCCAGGCATGGGGGGCAGCTAGGGAGAAGGGACAAAGGCGGTTAGGGGAGCAGGGGAGGTGTGGGAGGGTGAGAGAGGGGACAGAGGAGGAGCGGAGTTAACGGACTGGAGTACAGAGGGAAATAAGCGCAGAGAGGTAGAGGGAGCAAGGTTATGAAGAGTTTTAAAGTTTATTTCTCCCAGTCTTCACTGGTTTAAAGATTCTTAATTCAAGATTACTGATCTTTGATTTCCCACCCCTTCAGAAAGCCATTCTGAACTCCTCTATAATCAAATCGATAACAATTCACTTGCTCAGTCCAATCCTCAAAGCACGGTGCTACTGCAAGTTCCATTGGCATGAAGGGGGCTTTTGCAGTGTTTTGTGGATCAGAGTCATAGCAGAGCCCAGCAGATCCCATCCAGATGGGATGTGAGAGGAAAGGAGAATAGCCGTTTCAAGCCATAACAGGCTGTCAGTGTTTGCCTCTTATATCCTGTCTGTCTGCTCTTTAGATTATCTCCTGACGATCAAATGCCCTAAAAGTGCCTTATTGTTATATGTGTATATAACCCCCAATATCAGCTAATTGCTGCTGAAAACACTTTGCCGTAGGGAACAATGTGTTTTTACAAGCAAGAGGATAATGTTGGCGTAAGAGAACATTTCATACACAATAAACTGTAGTTTTACAATATGCAGCATTGATCTAAAGGTTCATCCCTGTTTCTAGCAGACTGATCTCAGCTCCAAAGAAAGTCATTTCCACCTGGGATAAATTCACCGGTTTATTATTATTATTATTATTACTATTATTACTATTATTTTATTATTATCAAGCATTTATATAGCACCAGCAATGTACCTGGTGCTTTACAATGTAATTGAATAGACACGGTACCTGCCCTAGGGCTTACAATCTGAGAGAAGGGGTGGGGGGGTGGGGTGGAGACGAAGGAAGGGGAACAGAGGGAGAGACAAGGAGTGTAACATTCACGAAGATGCAAGGTCCCAGGTGCACGTGCTTGGCTTGGTTACATCAAGAATGATGGCTGGCTGGTCCATGTGGTGAGGATCTGAGTACACAGACCTCAGGTAACAGATTGTACTGGATGGAGGGTATCAGCAGGAGTTAGGTGAGGGGAGCATTTATTTATTTATTTATTTATTTTCTTTGGTCTTGTACCCCACACCGTCCTGCTCACAGAGCAGCTTGGTGCGACTCACAACAGACACAGACCATCAAGATAAAACATTCATAGACATTAGAAAATTCAATAAAAATCCTAAAAACATACTAAGGGCAGACAACCCCCCAATCTCCCCCCTCCCCATCTCCCTCCCCAAAGGCCTGGCAGAACAGCCAGGTCTTACACCATCTTCGGAAAAGGGGAGGTCTGGGACCAGGAGGGCCTCCGTTGGGAGGGAGTTCCACAGCCGAGTTGCAGCCACCAAGAATGCCCTCCTCATAGTCGCCACCTGGGAAACCCGGGGGACTTTGAGTCGGGTATCCCTGGCCGACCGCAGGGACCGTCATGTGACCTGGGGCCTGAGGCGGTCCCGCAGGTAGTCAGGGCCCAGGTCAATTAGGGCTTTAAAGGTCATTACCAGCACTTTGAATTGGGCCTGGAAGACAACAGGCAGCCAGTGCAGAGAATGGAGCACAGGTGTAATGTGCTCCCTCGCAGCGACCCGTCCCAATTAGGAGATGGGCCGCTGCATTTTGCACTAGCTGCAATCTCCGGACTGTCCCCAAGGTCAGCCCCACGCAGAGTGCATTTCAGTAGTCTAATCTAGAGGTCATAAAGGCATGGATGATGGTGGCCAGATCAGAGTCTGAGATGTACGGCCACAACCGTCGTACCAGATGTAACTGACAAAATGCTCCCCTGGCCACCAACTCCACCTGGGAATCCAGGCGGAGTGGTGGGTTGAGGAGCACCCCCAGACTATGGACCTGTGTGGCCAAAGGGGGGCAGACCCCGTTTATGATGGGAGTCATCCCCCCCCAGCCCTCCCCACCACCATCACCTCTGTCTTAGTGGGATTCAAGCTCAGACGGCTTACTCTCATCCAATCCCCCACAGCCACCAGGCACTGGGTAAGCACCGAAACTGCCGGGTCTGGGTCTACAGAAAAAGAGAGGTAAAGTTGTGTGTCATTGGCGTACTGATGACCGCGCACACCGAACCCTCTCACGACCTCACCCAAAGGCTGCATATACACGTTGAACAGGAGGGTGGACAGAGTAGAACCCTGTAGAACAATTCCACCCAACCCAGCACGGTCCCGTGGCCGAGCTACCAACATCACATCAATCTTGCTTTCCACAGCATGCCCTCCTTTGTTCCAAAACCCCATGGAAGAGCACATCTGAAGTGCACAGCAAGTCTGTGGTGGGCCTAGGCTTACGTCTCAGTTACGGGCCCCCATAAGGGCAAGGGGGCATTGGCAGAAGGGCTTACTAACAAAGACAGCACTGCCCCAGCTCCCAGCAGGCCCTCCCCACCCAGGGCTGACCCTATCCTAAGGCAACCTGGGGTGACCACCCTGAGCCTTGCTCTTCTGGGGCCCCCACAATGACCCCCAGGAGCAGGGTGCAGGGGCCCACTTTCTCCCAGTGGGAAAAAACACCACACCTCTAGAGCCCAGTAGAGGGTGCCTCTGAGGGGGCGGGGCCATGGGGAAGGGGGTGGGGGTGGGGTCACCAGGGCCCCACATTTTATCTTTGCCTTGGGGGCAGACCGTGGCCCCACCCTCACCCCAGAGCAGCAGCATCTTCACTAGGAAGCATTTTTAAAAAGTGGTGAAGGGTGGGGGTGGCAGTACTTCTGAAAACCCCACTCACTTCTTAAAACTCCTTTCTTGGCAGGCCCTTTTGCAAGCTGCCTGAGCCACACCACTAGGAAATTTTTAGAGTGGTAGATGGTGGTGTGCTGGCCAAACTCCCACCCCCTCTGAAAATTTCCTAGCGGTACTCGGGCTGCTTGGGAAAGGCCCCCCTCAGAATCCAGTGCCAGGACTCAACTCAGTTCCCTCGCTACACGGTAGCTATGATGACCCCTGCATCCATTTGTTAAACATTAGATACCAAGGAGGAGGAGGAAGGGAGTTGTCCCCTGGCATATCTGGCTGGGAAACGGAGGAAACTAGTCTTTAGAAGTTCAGACACACAGAAAGACTATATATATAGTTTTGGCAGCAAGGACATGCTACAATATATAGAACATGGCAGCAAGGACTTCTGTGTTCCACTATTAGCTCCGCACGGCTCATAGCTCTTTATTACAACCCTGTAGAGATGGTCATCAAGGCACCTATGGGACAACAATTTTTAAAATATATATATAAAGAAAAAATCATTGTCTGATTGGTGTCATTTGTCTGCCTTGATCACCATCTCTACAGGGTTGTAGTCAAGAGATATGCAAGCCAGCATCCTCAGCAAGCAGTATGACTTGGGGTATTTTATGCATCTCAAGGAAATTATTCTACCATGTTTACTTGTCAGTCTCCTTGTCTTATATCTGATCTTAGCCTTTTACATTGTATATAAAGACACTTCCTACCCACTGGACCTCGAGGATGGAGGCAGAGTGCCAACTCGGTGTCAAGCCAAAAATGATCGTATCATGGGAAAACATGAGGCCTAGGCCAATTCAGATTATGATTAAGGTCAAACGCAACACAAACAGGGTCATCACAAGTTAAAGGTGAAATCCCTCTGCTAGTCAGGAACTGTTGTATCTACTGAGTGATAAGAAGGTACATGAGTCACAATCCTTGAGTTACTCCAGAGATCCCATGGGCTTTAATGGAACCACCCTGGAGTAAGTGGTCTGAGGAGTGGGGTCAAAGAGTACTATAGAGCAGATAGTTGCCAGGGATAAAAGTTCAGACAACGGTGGACATGGCAGCAAGGACTTCTGTGTTTCACTGTTAGCTCCGTATGACTCAATGTACGATTTTGTGCAAGTCATAGAATGAGAGAGCTGGAAGGACACCCAAGGGTAGGGCTGAACCAAGTAGAAGAAAAATGATTTGTGAGTATTTCTGAGTAGCTGAGTACCATACCCGAGTTTCCGGAAGCTGCTTGGTAACACCGAAGAATACTTGGTAACAGCTGAATTGGGCGGTATCGTTCTTGAATGGTTCCGCTCTTTCCTGGCCAGGAGAACTCAACGTGTGGTGGTGGATGATTGATTGTTCATCTTCTCCCCAGGACCTCATGTGTGGAGTCCCACATGGTGCCAACTTATCCCCTCTCCTGTTCAACATGTACATGCAGCCTTTGGGAGAGGTCGTTAGAGGGTCACAGTGGTTAGTTAGAGGGTCACAGTGGTCGTTAGAGGGTCACAGCCTTTGGGAGAGGTCGTTAGAGGGTCACAGTGGTTAGTTAGAGGGTCACAGTGGTCGTTAGAGGGTCATAGCCTTTGGGAGAGGTCGTTAGAGGGTTACAGTGTCATCAATATGCTGGTGACACCCAACTGTACCTCTCTTTTTCAGCTGCCTCAGGCCTGGCAGTCTCGGTGCTCACCCGGTGTTCGTCTGCTGTGGGGGACTGGATGAGGACGAGCCGCCTGAAGTTGAATCCTGACAAGACAGAGGTTGTTTTAAAAGTTTTTAGGTTGCTGTATTTTAAAATGTTGTAAGCCGCTGTGAGTGGCGAAGGCAAGAGGGGGCAGCATCAAAATAAAATAAAATAAAATAAATAAATAAATAAAATAACACTCGGCAAAATACTTGGTACTCAATACCGATTATTTTGCTGAGTCTCCTACACAGGTGCAGTGATCAGGAAAGGTGGGGCAGCAGGAAAAATTCTAAATGAGTGCGGCGTTCAGGAAGGGGGACAGGAAGGAGAGTAAGCGACAGCAAAACTCACCATGAGGGCATGGAGTCAAAGTGGATTTGGTTCGCAATCCAAGTCCCCCAGTGCTGTAGGAAACTCCTGGTAACTCCTGAAGGTAATTCCTTTGGCAGCCATCTTTTCTTTGTGAGCCTGCTGGGACCTGTAGGCCAGCATGCTCCCAGAAAGCCAGCATCTGCCACTGTTCCTTCTAATGCTCTCTGGGAGCATGCTGGACTACAGTTCCCAGCATGCTCCCAGAGAAAAAATGGCAGGCTGGGAGTCATTTTGCGCATGTGTAGTTGCTTTTTTCTTTTTAAGCGCGATTCTCGTGAGATTCTTGCACCGTTAGCAAGATCGTCTTGAGATCTCACTAATGGTTCTCGATTTCCATCAGAATCCAAACAGATTCTAGTTTCAGCTCTAGTTTAGGCAAAGTAAATCCTACCCATTGCTGGCCTTAGAATTTGGGGGACCCAGGGCAAAGATAAAATGTAGGACCCCTGGTGATCCCACACCCTACCCCCTGGCCATGCCCCCTTGGGGGCACCCTCTGTGGGCTTCTAGAGGTGGTTGTGTTTGGGGTCCTGCTAAGAGAGCGTGGGGGTACCACACCCTGCCCTGGGGAAATCAGGGGCTACAGTTGATTGTAGAGAAATAGAGAAAAGATTGAGACCCAAGGTTGTTGCCCTGTTCCTCTCCCACAACCAAGGCAGGATCCAGGCTGTCCGGTCTGATCCTGCCTTGGTTATGGGAGGGAGGGAGAGTTAATAGAAATAGATAGGCCTTGAGGTCTATTAACCCCACCGTTATCTGATTTTATTCTATTCATATCTGCAGTTTCTGGCTTCAATTTTCCCTTCTGTAAAGTGGTGATAATAATTAGTTGTCTGGGGAATTGTGGGAACGTATTGCTTCATATTATACAACATATTCGAAAAATCAGACATAACTTAATAGAAATCTGAAGTATTTATTTAAAAAATGAACTTAACCTTTCCTACCTCTCAGACGTGTTATGAGGCTTAGTTAATTTACAAAGTTCCACGAACTCTAAATGTAATGATGATGATGATGATGATGATTTAGCAGACACTATTGTTGCTCAGGAAGGAGCTAAGTTCCATTTTTAATTATGGGCCTCTTTGCATTGGGAGATTTGGGAATTAGGGAATTAGGTCTCGGAATAAGGGCCTTGATGAAATTTCATTTTGTGGGGGTGGGGGTTAAAAATGCATGTTCTTTTTTTCCAATCCAATTTCCTTTTTTTGTTCTTTAACAGGTGTGTTTTTAACATTATGGGTTAAGATTGGGCCAGCGTCCCATGGATATCTATAACACCATCTGGTGCTATGCGTATCTCATTAAAGGGACACTTGCAGGTCAAATTAGCCCCAAATGTAGAGGTGCAGACCAATCCTCTGGTAGATAACGTGTGCGTCAGCAGGTAGTGCTTGAGAGAGTCCCGTTCACTTCAATGGGAGTTGCGTATGCGTCATCTGTCAGAGGACTGCGCCTCTGGTTAAAAAGGGAAAGGGAAAAAAAAAAAAAGAAGCTTTTGCAAAACTAACAGAAATCTTTCCACAAGCTTTGTTTTTGAAACAACACCTGTGGAAGTAGTTTTGCAAAGTCCACGCAAACAAGACATCCTTCTCTCACAATGTTTGTAGCCAAAAGATAACAACAGTGATAGCTCAAGAAAACAGTGAAACTCTCCTCCCTCTCCGAACTGGTTATAAATAAGAATGAAGCCGAGCAAATTGTTTTCAGGGTCCAAATGGAGAGGTTGTGTAACGCAGAGGTTTCCAAACTATGGGTCATGTCCCTGAGTGAGGTTGCACCGTCTGCGGATGGATTCATGATCCCCATTGGCCTGTGTATACTTTGTACAACTTCCTGTTGGGGGGTCACGGAATTGTATTTAAATCTCAAGATGGGGTCGTGAGGGCAAACTGGGGTAATGGATACCTCTAAGTTTTGGCAGGGTGAGGCCTTTTGTGTCATACATTCATAGAATTGGAGTATTGGTGAGATCTCCTGGATTATCTAATATCTAATCCAACCCTCTGCTCTGAGGCATGATACCCTATCCCTAAAGCATTCCTTACAGATCCCCGTTCTGTCTTTTCTTTAAAATTTCCAGGGTAGGAGATCCCATAACCTCCCAAAGCAGCTTGTTTCACTGATAAACAGTTGTAGCAGTTAGGAAGGTTTTCCAAACTAACTTTCCTGAAATTTAAAACTATTGCTTCTAGTCCTGTATTCAGTAACAATGGCAAAGAAATGCTTTCTATCTTTTTTTTTTTTTTTAAATGCATGCTGTTAAATATTTGAAAGCTGCCCCTCTGCCTTTGTGAAGTATATACCTTTAAGAGAGAAGCTGTTGTGAATATTCCAAGGTATCAGTGGCAGCTAGGATTTGACAGTTGGAGTAAAATTGCAGAATGGTAGATTTAGGATGAATATTAGGGAAAACGTCCTAACTGTTAGAACAATTCAATAGTGGAACAAGCTGGCTTCTTCTTCCCTGGAGATTTCATTTTTTAATTAAAAACTTGAACAGGAATCTGCAAGGGATGCTTTAGGCAGAAAGTATTCTGCCTCAGGGCAGGGGTTGGACTAGCTAATCCTCCAGCTCAGTTCTTCAGTTCTATAATTAATTCCATAAATGGGGGCAGTTTAGGAAGTTTCACCCTCCGAGAGGCAACCCTTTCCCTTCTGTGGCTAGGTTCCTTTCACAAACAAGCATGGAGCTCAGTTGGCCAGTCTGGTCCCCTTACAGGGTCAGTTTGTTTATAACCACTAATGTATCTAGGGTTTAATCTCTCAATGAAATCATCCTAATTGCTCCAATATTTTGCTACAGGGCTGGACCTCCTGGGTAGGGATCACCCCCCACTGGGAGGAAAGTCAGAGGGGGCGGGGCCATCATACCCCTTTCTGATGTAATCATTCTGTAATGTCATGACGTCATGCTTGTAGCAGGCTTACCGCTTGGCTGCCATAAGTCATGCAGGACCAGGGCCCCAACAGTCTCACAGGGAATCAACTCTTAAGGTTCATTTATTTATTGGTTCCTCAGCAGGTGTCTATACATATTACCTACACAGTCTTCAACCAGACTCCCTGCCTTGGCTTACTTCCCTGTCTCTTTACACCAGTCCGTAGGCCCTTGTTGTAGCCCCTGAGGCCTAGCCCAGGTGCTCTCAGCAGCTCCTGGTGTTCCTGCTCCCCCAGCCTTGACATTTCCCAGTCTCTGCAGCTATTAAGCCCCCCTTGCTGTTGCCCCCCCTAGGCAAGCTTCACTCTGCTCTACTGGGGAAGCAGCACCTTGCCTTCCTGTTGCAAATGAGAACTGAGGGGCTCATAATATGCTTCCCCCATCTCCATTGATGGAAGGAGCAAAGCCCTCTCCGAGCCGTGCTGCTGGAGCCAGATGGTATCGGGAGAAGAGATATCAGTTCCTTGCCTACTGATTGTACCTTACGATTGGGTAAGGAGGCAGCCTTGTCTGGCCAAGAGACACACAGAGGAGCTGCCAGCTGCATATCTTTGAACACTGGCTTCTGAGCAACCAGCAGGGTTTCATATGGCTTTTCCGGGCTTTGACAGGGCTTGATTGATGAGAACGGAAAGCTGCGGCCTTTTGCTTCAGATTTATCTCCCCAACTCCCCTTTCCCCCAGTGTCAATTTTTGTCTCCACCCTGGAATGGCATCGCTGACGAGCTCCAGTGTGACTTCCTCCTACAAGCACAGCAGGGCAAAGGCATCTGCCCACCCACTCTCCCAGTCCCTGGGTTCGAAGGGAGGTAGGGGAGAAAATGACAGACTCAGGGTCTGTCTCTTTACCTCCCTGCACCCTTCACGCCTCCCTTCCCCCAGAAGCTGTGCTTTGGGAAACGCTGGTGGGGCATTTCCTTGGGAGAGAGCTGCTGGGCGGGCTAGACCAAAGCCAGGGTTTCTGCCCATAGTGAGAACTCCCCCAGGACTTGAGTCGTGTCAGATGGTGCTACTGAACAAGGACTACACATCAAACCATTTACCCCAGGAGGAATCATAGGGCCGTGTGCCTAAGGCTGGGTGTGGCCCTTAGGTGAGGGCTGGGGGAGGCTGGCTACGGGATAGGGCAGGTGTTTAGGGTATATGCTGATGGGGTTAGGGGAGGATTGAGGGGAACATGACTCCTCCCCTGCATATGTGGGGGATATGGGGGGACTGGGTTGGGGAGGGTTAGGCACGTCCCCCCCTGTGAGAGATGGGGGTTCAACCCAATAAGGGTAGGAGGTTCTGGTCTCCCTGTGAGAGGGACCAGGGGAGGGGGGAGAGGGTTTTGGGGGGGAGGATCTCCCCCGCTGCCAGTGCGGAATGGCTGGGGAGGGGGCTGGGCCGCGGGGTGGTGACCGGGGGGGAGAGGGCGTGGCTATTGGGGTCGTGATGGGACGGGGGAAATATGGTCCTAAGAAGGGGGAGGTGAGATCGGTGAGGCGGGATAGATGCTTGTTGCATGTCCCGCTCACTACCCCCCAAGCAGTGGAGCAGGTGGTTCTTGGTCAGAGGGCCCCTGACCCTGTGATGGTGCCGTTAAATGCGAGATTGGTGGCTAATAAAGCGACAACAGTCCAGGATTGTTTCTGGACCATGTCGCCGATCTCGTATGTATCACGGAAACCTGGCTGGACAATGAATCAGGGCTTATTCTGGCTGATCTTGTTCCGGCTGGGTATTCCGTGCAGCCCCAGCCACGGTCGGAGGGACGGGGAGTGGGTGAGGGGTGGGTGTAGCTATGCTTTTTAAGGAGGGATGGTCTGTGAGGAGGTATCCGATGCAATCCATATTGGGTATCGAAGGTCTCCATCTTATGTTTGATCTGGCAGCGGACAGTTTGGGAGTGCTGCTGGTATACCATGCACCTACCTGTGCAGCAGCATCCCTGCATGCTCTGGCAGAGGTGGTGTCGGGGGTGGCTATACGGTCCCCAAAGACAATAGTCTTGGGGACAGTAGTCTAATTCCAAGTTGTGAATTAGATCCGTGCCCATCCTGGCTGGTGAAAGCCTCCAGGAAGACTTTGGGGACGGTGCTGGTGAGGGTAGTCAACGCGTCCCTTTGGCAGGAGAGATTGTCACCCAGTCTCAAGGAGGCTGTGGTGCGCCCCCTGCTGAAGAAGCCATCGTTGGATGTGGACGCACTCGCCAGCTACTGACCTGTCTCTAATCTTATCTGGGTTCCGCCCCAGCTATGGTACTGAGACGGCGTTGGTGGCCTTGGTGGATGATCTCCGGTGGGAGATGGATGCAGGATGCTCGACCTTTTTGATCCTGCTAGATCTCTCAGCCTCTTTTGATACCGTGGACCATGGGCTGCTGTTGAGACGGCTGTGAAACTTGGGGGGTCTGGATGGGACAGTCCTTGGATGGTTCTGCTCATTCCTCTCAGGTAGAAGCCAGCGGGTGGTGCTGGGGGCTGAAACATCTAGCCCCCGGGCTCTGACCTGCGGCATGCCACAGGGTTCCATTCTGTCTCCACTATTGTTTAATGTGTATATGCAGCCCCTGGGGGAGATCATAAGAGGGTTCGGGGTACGATGTCACCAATATGCTGACGATACTCAGCTGTACCTCTCATTTTCAACTGACCCAGGTCCTGCTGTCTTGTTACTTTCCTGATGTTTGGAGGCCGTGGCGGATTGGATGCAGCAGAGCAGACTGAAGCTCAATCCTGATAAGATGGAGGTGATGGTGGTGGGAAGGGTGGGGGAGGTGCTGGCCCCCCTGATTGGGGGGGGGGTTTGCCCGCCTGTTGCTCTTCAGGTTCGGAGTCTGGGGGTGGTTTTGGATTTGGGCCTCCGTCTGGATTGGCAGGTGGAGGCGGTGACTGAGCCGCCTTTCGCCAGCTGTATCTGGTATGGAGACTTTGACCTTACCTCTCCGGGCCCGATCTGGCCGCTCTCATCCATGTCTTCATCACCTCAAGGCTAGACTACTGCAACGCGCTCTACGTGGGGCTTCCCTTCTTTCTGGTTTGGAGGCTGCAGCTAGTGAAGAACACGGTGGCCCATCTTCTGACGGGGAAGGGGCAGTGCGAGCACATAACACCAGAGCTCCGTACTCTGCACTGGCTGCCTATAGCGTACCAAGCCAGATTCAAGGTGATAGTATTGATTTACAAAGCCCTGCAAGGTCTGGGCCCCTCATATCTCGGGGGTTGTCTCGTCCTCCGTGCCTCAGAGCGATCCCTTCAGTCCACCGGGGGTGCCTTTCTGGAGGGCCCCGTGTAAGACGGGGGGCCACAATGGGGAGGGCGTTTTCAGTGGCTGGGCCGCGGTTATGGAATTCCCTCCCAGAGGAGGCTCGCCTGGCCCTGGGCCTGTTGGCCTTTTGACATGTTTGTAAGACTTGGCTGTTCGCCCAGGCCTTTGGAGGGGAGGGTGGGGTAGGGGTAGGGGGTGGGGGTTGGTTTTTAGTGTTGTTTTAAATTGCTGGGGGTTGATTTGTTGCTGTTTTTATTGTTGTTGTTATTGGGTTTTTATGATATTGTTTTAATTGTTTTTATTGTTGTAAGCTGCCCCGAGCTGCCTGTGGCAGGAGGGGGTGGGGTAATAAGTTTTAAAAATAAATAATAAAATAATAATAAATAATATTTCTATTCCCTGCTACTGTGACAGGAGAAGTGGTGGGGGCAGAATTGAGGAAGAAGCAGAGGTAGAAGAAGAATTACTTATAACAAACACAGGCCATTTTAGACGAGACGGTGCCACGCAGGTCCACCCAATGGACACGTGTGGTACTACCCATTTAAAAGTGGCAGTGAATAGGTGTGTACTCCCTTGACCTATGCACCTCTACACGTCACTACCCATCTCCCTGCACAGAGCAACCAGAAAAAACCTGGGTTGATTCGTGCTGGGGTATGGGTGGCCAGTGGGAGGATGGGGGCACACACTGAGAACACCACCTCCCCTACCCACCGAAAGTGTGTGTGCACCCCACCGAGTGCACAAGGGCCCTCCCCTCACCCGCAGCCCTGGAGGTGGCTGTGTTTGGGCCTTGCTGGGAGGGAATGTGTGTCATGTGTGTGTACAGCTTTAAGAGAGCTGGCAATAGCCAGCTCCTTCTTCCCTCCAGGAACTAGGTTGGTGGGGTTTCCTGTTCAGTTGGTGTTTGGGAGCTGCAGGGTGCAGTCTCCATTTTGTGTTATGCAGAAGTTCCCTCTTACTAGGATCCTGTACTAGGCTATATGAATAAACGTGTTTCTTGCTCCTTCCACCAAGGGCGCTTTTTGATGAAATGGAAATGGCGGCTGAGCCCTTTAACAGCCGCCATTGTTGCCGTCTGTTTGAATCCCCGGTGCGCTCTAACCCTGGGTCTCCTCCGCGTGAAGCTGGCTCGGCAATCCTGCCCCCTTCAAGGTGGGTCGCCAGCGTGCCGGCTTTACGCCGCACTTCCGGTCTCGCCGGAAGTGTGCGCACGCGCAGATACTCTCTGGGACGTGTCTAAACAGCAGACATGTCCCAGAGAATATCGCGGGGGTGGAGAGGCGGCAGCGGCAATGATGCCACTTGCCTCCCTCTCGTCAAAAAGCGCCCCAAGTCTTGTGTGTGCTGACTGGAAACAGAACAGAGGGGCTCCCCAGAATCATGAGTAGCCCCATCTCAGGGCCCACAGCTCCCCCAGGGATACCACAGAATGGAGGCCCCGACACCCTGCCCAGGTGAAAATGGGGGCCACTGCGAGGCCCCCAGAAGTAGAGAAAATGATGGCGTCCAAGGCAATTGCCTTGTGTTAGGGCTAACCCTGATGCTGCTTCCCACGGCTTCCCCTTCCTGCAAGCAAGCCCTCCCCCTGTTCATGGCCCCAAACACCCGGCCCTATGTGGTTCCACCTATCCACCTCCCATAGCTGATTTTTTGACCACCGGCTAATCCTCCGGTGCATATTTCAGCTGTTTCCCACTGACCTCAGGGGGAACAGTGTGATCCTCTATCTGTTTAGCACCAGCCCAGGCAGCACAAATCCTATTTATTTCAATGGGACCCATGCCCCTGCTGCCTGCTGGTGCTAGACAGCCAAAGGATTGCACGAGTCGTGTGCAGACTGGTAATTTGGAGAGGGGTGATTTATCCCATTCTCCACAAGAGAGTGAATGGGCAATTTCAGCACATGACATGCTGCCACGGCTAGCTTCCCTTTTCAGTTTTGTCACCCATTTCTTTTCCTTGAACTCTGCTTTCCAAATGAGAGCCCCATCGGCCCAGCCCACTATGCTCGCTTTGCGTCTGTGAGGAGAAACACGTCCAGCCTAGAACGGAGAAAACCACAACGCCAAGATAACCCTGTGACCAGTGCTGCTGACTGTGTGCCGCTTAGAGAATCATTGTTACTCAAGGGGCAACCCTGATTCTGTTGCAGCCAGAGGGACTTTGTCAAGGGGCCTCAGGGAGGTCAGGCAGGAGAATTGCACCCTCAGTTCCAAGAACTGCTACTTTCACTTGCATTTCTTTGTGACCCAGGTCAAACCGAAACCAGTCACTCTGCAAGACCCAAACTGCTCCCCTTACCATGTTTTTTTAAAAAGACAAATATTTAGATTTTTTAAAATCCCAAGTGTTAGGAGGTGTAAGGGGATAGCCCAGAAATGGTAAGGATGGGTGAACAGGACGGAGTTTGGAAATTCAGTTCGGTTTGGTTTGGTTTGAAATTCGAGTTTGGTTCAGAAGTTCAGTTCGGTTGACCGAACAGACCAAGTTCGGTCGAATTCCGAACTTTTGAACCAAGTTCAGCCATTCAAAATCAGGTTTTTTGGTGTGTGTTGCCACTAGGGATGGGCGAACAGAACGGAGTTCGGAAATTCGGTTTGGTTCGGTTTGAAATTCGAACTTGGTTCGGAAGTTTGGTTCAGTCAACCGAACAGACCGAGTTCGGTCCAAACTCTGAAGTTCCAAACCGCGTTTGCCCATCCCTAAGGAATGGCAGCCTGGAAGCCCTGGAGACCACAGCAGGGTAAGAGAGGTGCCGTCATTCTCCCTCAGAATTGTACAAGGAGAGGCATTTGAGCCGATGCCATTGACCATCACAGGGAAGCTGTATTTAGGACTGAAACACGATTCTGCAATTCTTCCTTTTCTTGATGAGAATCAGAATTCTCGGCTCATTCTTGCAAACAAGAATGAACTGAGAATTTCCCACCTCCACAAAATACCTGGGAAGGGCCTTTTGCAAACTCTGGCTAGGTGTGCAAAAGGCCCTATATGCCATGCACTCACCGGGTCTGCTCCAGCCACTGGGTCTCTCCCCCTGCTTGGCTTCTTTGTGCATGGATTGGGAGGGTGGGGGGAAGCAAGGTCAATTATTATTATTATTATTATTATTATTATTATTATTATTAATAATAATAATTAATTAATACTTAAATAACTGAAAACATTGCTGCACATACACAAAATGGCCTCAATGGCCATCCTGCGCATGCGCGGCCTTTTTCCAAAATGGCAAGGGCCACATTGGTGCCATTTTGGAAAAGGGCATCTAGTTCTGCACATGTGCAGACCAGCTGCCCTTTCCCCAAATGGTGCCAAAGTGGCCCTTGACATCTTGGAAAAGGGCCATGCATGCGCAGAATGGCCACAGTGTCCATTTTGTGCATGCAAAGAGCTTTTCCCCCCCCAAGAATCTTGTGAGATCTCAAACCGTTCACAAGATCTTCTCGAGATCTCACTGCCAATTCTTGATTCCTGTTTCAGCCCTAGCTGTATCACCTCTAGTTGGGCAGCTGCTATAAGGGCACATGTTCCAGAAGCACAAGCTCCAGCAGGTGCAAGGGGGATTGTGCAGGCAGCGGGGATTGAGGGGAGGATTAAGTGCAGGCAGGGGAAGTAGCAGAGGTAGGAAGAGAATGGCGTGTGGGTCAGGGCAGGGGTGTAAGGGGAACGCAGCACAGGAGGGAAAGGCTCAGAGCCAGAGCACAAGGGACAGGGGAAGCAAAAGACAGGTGCAGGCTGTGGGGAGGTGGATGAGAGGAAGGAAACATACAGCACAAGCCAGTAATGGAGGAGGAAAAGGGAGACAAGGCCACACTGAGATTAAGGGAGCTGGAGGACAAGATATAACACAGCAGACGGTACACAGAACTGTACGGAAGGGAGTAGGAGTAGCCATTAGCTGAAGGACCAAGCTAGCAGCATACACACAATACACACACACACATTGTCGAGTCACAGGCTGTCTTTAGACATAATGTCAACGGGTGTCTGAATGTGCGTTTTGACCTTGATACGAACACCGGTTTGGTTCACCATGCGGCGCTGCTTAGACGCACAACCCATCTTGGGGCAAATTGGCGTTTTGCTCACCACCTGATCTCAGCACGCAAGCCCTACTGCCTCGTTCCCTGTGTTGTACCTGCTAACACGCCATGCGATATCGTTAGGCACAACGCTGGCCACATGTTCAGCTGGAACATGCTGATTGTCCTTATGATGCAATGGTGTTCGCATCGTGTGTTCAACGCATGTCCATTGGGTGGCCAAATTGGTGTTGGGATTGTTATGGTGCTTACACACAATGGCCAAGCACGTGCTTAGGGGTTTCGACACCTGATCTTCATTATGTCTAAAGATGCCCACTGTGGGAGAACTGTGACAAGTAGGAGCACATGTGGACATGATATGGGAGATGGGAAGGAGACAGGGCATGTGAGGGACTCTGGACCTTAAAACTTTGTGCACAGGGAAGATTAACCAATATACTTACCGTATATTGTAAGTATATTGTATCCAAGCCAAGTACGTGCACTTGAGACCTCGCATCTTCATGAATGTTAGACCCCTTGTCTCTCCCTCTGTTCCCCTTCCTAAGTCTCTCCCCCAGCTCCTGTCTCTCAGATTGTAAGCCCTAGGGGCAGGGACCATGTCTATTTTATTATTTTGTAAAGTGCCAGGTACACTGCTGGCGCTATATAAATGTTTGTTAATAATAATAATAATAATAACTTACTCTGATGCAGTTGGAAGTGGGGAGGGGAAATCAGCCAATGGGGCCCCCATCCATGGGTTCAGGTAGCATGTGTGTGTCTGTCAATTTGGTTTCTTTATATATTATAACATTTAATTGCAAATGATTAATTTCAGAAGGCAATAAAGTCATTAATATAACTTGACCAGATTTTGACAACTCTAAAGAGGGAATGCCTCATAAATTGCCACCCATTACCACCAGTTTGCATAAATTAACAGATTAACATAATTAAATAGGTTGGTGACTCATAGGACCAGTCTTATGATGGAGGGTGCCCCAAGGGGTGAGGCCGCGGGAGAGGGAGTGGAACAACAAGGGCCCCCACATTTCATCTTTGCCCTAGGGGTGAATACGGAATTCCAATTGTTCTGATTTTTGATCAGAACTGGGCAGTCCACCTGTTCTGATAAAAAAATTGGAATTTCCAAATTTCATCTCATTCCAATCGGAATTGGACAAAATATTAAAAAAATAAACAAAAAACTACTGTGCATGCGCAAAATGGCTGCCCCCATCGGAAATGGCACCATTTCACATGAGGTCCATTGCACATGCCCCAAACTGTCTGGCAGCCATTTCACGTATGCACAGAGGCTTTTTATTCCCCCGGAACATATGTATTCTGAGATATATGTTTTGGAACACATATTGGAACACATTTCAGTAAGAGTGTGCAGAAGGGACCTCATTCATTTTCATTTACAGCTTTCATTTTTTCTTTTCTAAAAATTCCTTTGTTTTTGTTTCTCCTTTTGTTTTTATTTCAAAAAATTCATTCCCCCCCTTGCCCCCCGGTTTAAAACTCATTTATTTTTATTTTACACTTGTTGTCCATTGAAATCAATGGGAATCACTTGGCAGGGTTTCCATGCCTTTAAATAATGGTTTTACTGTCCTTCTATAACACTTTCCTTTCCCCCAGACTTGCAAAGAGTGCCCCAGGGGGACTGAAATATCAGAGACAGATTGGCACACAGCAGGCGGGCAGAGGGCAGAGCAGACACTGACAGGAAAAGGGCACCAGGCACTCAAGGCAGTAGCATAAGAGGAGACATTGGTGCCCCAAGTCTGTCAAGGATTCAAGTGGCACAGAATGTCCCCAGGAGGCAGAATATCAGACAGACTGGCAGGCAGCAGGCAGGCACTGAGAAGCAGCAGGGACTGGCAAAGAAGACATGCCGTCCAAAGTATGTTGGGCTTCAACTTGCAGAGAATGTCCTGGGGCGGGGGGGAGAAACTATGAGAGAGAGACACACACACTGGCAGCAGCAGTGGCAGAAGGGCAGAGAATAAATAATCTTTATTTTGCGTAGCCACAGGCTATTGCAAATCATATCGATATGAACAATACAGAAATAGGATAAAATAAACCAGAGTCAAAACTCCCGTACATAATACAATGTCATCCAGATCTTACGGTAACCAAGTATAAACAAAAAATAAGACAAGATAAAAAAAAAATTAAAAATAAATAAATAAGTAAAATAAAATGCATGTCACTCAAGATTGCAGTATAGATAATATCAATAAAGTAGTCACAATCTCACAAAAATACCTCCTGTCCTCAACCTGAAAAGCCCAAACATTTTCAGCGAGATGACCTCTCACTGAAGCGTTCCAACACTAACAGAGGTCAACTCCTTCAATGAACAAGCAGTACATGGGCAAGACAACCTGGATTCTGGCTGCCCCTTATTTCCCAGCTGGGTTGGCCCATGGGCTGCACATTACCCCGTACCAACCTGGGGTTAAGATCTTGCCCACGAGCACTATCCCCTATTTAGGGAATAAATAGCCCTGTTATTGAAAATAATTAACTGGGCGTAATTATAGTAGCTCGTCGGGTGTGCATAACAACCAGGCCTAGCCCTGCAACAGCCCTGGTCGTATCCGAGTCCACAGGGCTTAGGAATCTGCGCATCTCCCAGTCAGCCCTTTCTCTTATTCCTCCCAGATATTTAATTCTGAGGCCCATTAGTGAGGGGCAGCGGAGAAGGATGTGTTCCACTGTATCTACTTCCCCAAGATTACATAACTGGCACACTCTCAGTGCCCATGGGATTTTCTTGTAGCGACCCTCTACCAAAGCGGAGGGAAATGAATTGGTGCGGAGCTTAAAGAAGGCTATCTGCTTTGCTGCATCCGTCCATTTAAAGAGATAAAATTCTCCTGAACCCCGAGGGTTAAAGGGAAAATATTTAGTGGCCACCTTCTGTTCGACTAGGAGCGCTATTTCGGTCTGCAATATTTGATCCTCTATCCTCCTCTTGATTAGCTGTCTTGCAGCCCTATATCCGATGGGCCTCAGGCTCTCCACCGAAAACCCCAGGTAACGCACCTCCTTCTCAACCAGCCGACTCCACGAGGCCAAAAGGCCTCCCTCTATTACCATAGATAAAAGAGAGGCTTTACAGGGGGGAAAGAGTACCATTTTTAGCCATGCAATGACCAAAGCCTGCAATGCATAAGCTCTGAGGGGGAGGCTCAAAGTCTCCCTCCTCAGTAAAACCTGTGGCAATCCTCGGGGAGCACCCAAGATTGCTCTAAGAAATCTGTTCTGTACGCTTTCAAGATGCTGGAGAAAAGATACTCCCCAGGCCGAGAAGGCGTAAAGAAGCTGGCTTATAACTTTCGCCTTGAATAATCGAAGTGCCGGTAGTACTAATTTCCCTCCCTGGCCATAATAGAATTTTATAATTGATGTCGTAGTTTTCCTGGCCAACGTAAATGCCGCCTCTGAATGATCTCTCCAGCTAAGGCGGGAAGAGAAAATCACCCCAAGGTACTTGTACCATTGTACTTGTTCTATATTTTTGGTCCCAATTGCCCATAGGCGGGTTCCTGAGTGCCCTCTAGCTTTAACCACCAGGACCTTTGTTTTTTCAAAATTTATTTGCAGATGTTCTTTTTGGCAATAAACTCCGAACGCTTGCATTGTCCGTTTTAGTCCTATTTGTGTCTGTGACATTAGCACTGTGTCATCTGCATAGAGTAGAAGGCTAACTCTACGGGGGCCAACCTTGGGGGGATGCGTATTAATGGGTGTCATAGCCTGGATTACGTCGTTGATATATAAATTAAAGAGCACCGGGGCCAAGAGGCATCCCTGTCTCACCCCGGCCCGGACTGGGACTGACTCAGATACTGCTCCCTGGATGTTATAGCGAACCCTAAGAGAGTTTTCTGTATGGAGCCGGATAATAAGGTATAATAATCTAGGTTCCATGCCCATATCCCTCAGCTTCATCCACAGCCTCTCCCTATTTACAGAGTCAAAAGCCTTTGCTAGATCTACAAAGCATAGATAGAATTTTTTCCGGTTTGTAGTGTACCTGGCCACCAAAGCTGCTAGTGTATGTATATGGTTTAGTGTCGCCAGGCCTTTTTGAAAACCGGCCTGTTCGATTTCGATAATACCGGCTTCATCAAGCCATGCTTGTAGTTTCTCCAGCAATACCCTAGTGTATAGCTTTGCTATAATGCTAAGGAGGCTAATAGGTCTATAATTCTCTGGTAAATGTCGATCTCCTTTTTTGAAAATAGGGACAATGATGCTAATTTTCCAATTTGATGGAAAAGCACCAGTTTCATTAAGGTATGAAAAAAGGGGTGCCAGCAGCCTAGCCCACCATATCGGGTTCCTTTTCAAGACTTCAGGGGAGACAAAATCAGACCCTGGAGCTTTCCCTGCTTTTAGTTGTTTGATAAGTGGTACCAACTCCTCTGGGGTTATTGGGGGCCACTGCGGAAATCCCTCTAATGATGTAACATTCGGGGGCAGGTATATTTCCTCCGGCCCAGCGTACAGAGATCTATAAAACCTCTGCCACAATGCTGGGTGTACACTATCACCCCTCACAAAACCGTCCCTCCTCTGTGATGCCCTAATAAGAGCCCAGAAACGTCGAGAATCTTTATCGTTTGCTGCTGCTAATAGCTTAGCCCATTGACTCTGGGCAAAGCTATTTTGTTTAATAATTCGAATGTCCCGGTACTTTTTCCGTTGCTCCACTATCTGCAGCCTAAGTACCTGGTTGGGGTACGCCCTAAGTTTCCTGGCAGTTCGTCTGAGCTCAGATCTTGCCTTACGGCACTCTAGATCAAACCACGCCGAGGTTATGTGAGATAGAACATTAATACGCAATGATCCCTCATTCTTCTTAGTGATAATAGGAAGAATCATAGATATTAATTCCTCATACAGGGCCACTGATCTCATATCACAAACAGCCATTGACTCACAAATTCTGTTAGCAACCGGCGAGGTAATGAAGGTATCTAATGCCTCTGCCTGGTGCTCAGACCATTTTGCTCTTGTTACCAATAAGGTTACCCCAGTCTCACATAGTGAGGTGGGAAGAGTCGATTCTTCTTTATTGGAAAAAGGGTCTGAAAAGAACAGGACTAGTGGGAGGCGGGAGGATATGCCTAATGGAACCACCGCTAAATGGTGGATCATGGACAGAAAGCTGGGGGGTACTAGAAGATAATCCAGAACACTAGATCCCATAGGGGAATGATATGTAAAGTTCCCGTCCAGATCTCCCAGGCAGAGAAGTAGCAGGCATTGGCTTTGGCATAGGCAGGCACCCCAAGATGTGGCAGGGCGTCAGCTTGCAGAGATCACCCCAGAGGGGCAGGGGAGATGTGAGAAAGAGATACATTCCGGCAGCAGCAGTAGCAAGTGGCAGAGGAGCAGCAAGCAGTAGGAGTGTGCAGAAGGTAGGGATGCGCAGAAGGGACCTCATTCATTTTCGTGTCCCCTTTCATTTTCGTTTTTAAAAATTCATTTGTTTTCATTTTCATTTGTTTCCTAATTAATTGATTCATTCAGTTTTGTTTCTACTAAAACGAATGGGTGCCTCTAGAAAATTTTCAGAATGGGCAGAGGAAAGATTGGGACTAACACTCTGTCCCGGACCCCAGCCCACTCTGATAATTTTCTAGCAGTGATCAGGTCACTTGCAAAGAGCCCTCTGAGAGTGCAGATCCTGGGATCAGCTGAGCCCTCTTGTTCCATGGTTGCCATGTCCTTGACCTTGACTTCACCTACAGATAGCATGACATCACTTGGGTCACTTTTAGATGAGCGGGTCGCGCAACTCAGAACTGACTGCCGCACAATATTTGAAGCTGGGTAATAAAGACTAATGCGCCGATCCTCAAAGCACTCAGCAGAAGCAGAAGTTCTCAAACTGTGGGTCCTGAGTCCAAGGCCGCTTTTAGATGAGCAGGTTGCCGTTGCGCAACCCGCTCGCGCGATATTTCAAAATCCCGTGATGCGGGATTACACGAGACGCCCGGCGGGGATCGAGCGCATGAAAGGCGGTCGCGCATTCTTTGCCGACCGTGAATTAAATGCCTCACAATCAAGGTATTTAATTCGCGGTCGGCAAAGAATGCACGACCGCCTTTCATGTGCTGTATCCCCACCGGGCGTCTCGTGTAATCCTGCATTGTGGGATTTTGAAATATCGCGCGAGCGGGTCGCGCAACGGCAACCTGCTCATCTAAAAGCGGCGTTGGACTCAGGACCCACAGTTTGAGAACTTCTGCTTCTGCTGAGTGCTTTGAGGATCGGAGCATTAGTCTTTATTACCCAGCTTGAAATATTGTGCGGCAGTCAGTTCTGAGTATGCCCACTGTTTGATGAATCATCGGGTTTGATTGTTTTGCTGTTTGTTTTTCTTATTGTGTCAAAAGTCTGAACGTTTCTGCTAGGAAATCCTGTCTCATTGTCATTCATAAAAATGTCGGATTTATTTATTTTTTCTTTGAACAATACTCAGAGTTTAGCAGAAAGGTCATGGCTGGAATTCCTGGAATAAGTGACAATTTCAGTCTTTTGGAGGTTTTTTTCTTCTCCATTTATATAGGATGATCCTGGGAATGGAGTGTCTGGTTGTTGTTATTTTGGGGTGTCCAATCCTGCAAGCAAAAGTCTGCTCACGGGGTGCAGAACCTCAGGCTCGGGGGCTAAAAGTGGCCCATGGCTAGTTTTTATTTGGGCCCTTTCCTGTTCCTGGATCCCAGTTCCCACCTCCAAACACTTAAAGACTGAGCTCCGGGGAAGGAAGTAGAGATGAGGGCATGCACATGTGGTCTTATAAAAGATATCATTCAAACCACCGTGGCCTTTACACACAGACACTCTAACACTGATAAAATGAGTGTGACGTTTTATGATACCTATTGAAGGGCATCCATAGAGCACACCCGCAGCCGTGCAACATGTATAATAAAATGTGACACCCATTTTAACACTCAGTGTTAGAGTGTCTGTGTGAAAAGGGCCCTTGTCTCCACGAGGATAGGGGACAGAACCACAGTATGGGCGGACCCTCCTCTCCCTGAACGAATCCCTTAAGTAACTCGACCCTGCAACGTCTGCGCAGCCCTAAGAGATTATAGTCATTTAAGTAGCCCCTGAGAGGAGAATGGTCCCCCATCTCTGGTCTACTCTATTTAGTTTATACAGGCACTTCTATGCCATTCATAATTGTAATAGGAATCTACAGCAGTGGCGGGGAAAGGAGAGTGTCATCAACGAGAAGCTCATGATCCCATGGGATCAAATATCCCATGGGATCAAATATCCATGGCCACATCACAATTAGGCTAGGATGGTGATAGATGGAATAAATACAACAGGGGGAATAATTGTAGTTTGTTCCTGTCTAACTTTGGGGATCCCTTCTGTGGGAGACTTTTCTTCAAACTGACTTTCTGGATAAGCTAGCTATTGTTTGTTTTTAGCCTGGCTAGCTGAGTCCAGAACAACTGTACAGTCTTACAGGTTCTTACGTTCTTTCCTATGTAACCCTTTAAGGCCACTTTTATTACACATGACAAAAATGAGTTATTATAAGTGTTTGAGATAATACCGGGTGTTATAAATGCTGGACTTTTGTAATGTGTGAACACACGTTTCCCCTTTTATGCAGCAGTGGGATCTCGCAGCCTTGTAAGCCTGTGACTCTTAGGTCTTAGGGTGGCAGTTAGAACGACGGTGGCGTCACTCACGCACTGAAGTTGACCGGTTGCAGCATAGAGTCTGGTTACGTACCTATGCCACAGCGGTGCGGACAGCAAAGAAGGTTTTCTTTGCTGCCTTCATTGCGTCAGCTAAGTCCCACCCAGCTGAGCTGTTCTGGGTGAGGAGGGGGCTGGTCAGTCCGGCCTCCCTCCGCCTGGATGTGGAATCATCAAATGCTCGCTGTGATTTCTTCGTGGACTTCTCTGCAGATAAAATCGTCAAATTCACCATGGTTTTGATGCGACTTTTTTTTAGCAGAGAATGGGTCTGAGGCAGTGGAAGCCCCATCTGGTCCTGATTTGTGGGATGAGTTTCGGACAGTGTCACCCTCAAATGCAGGGGATGCTCTTGGGAATGTTTGAGCCACCAATTCTGAATTAGATCCATGTCCGTCCTGGTTGGTTAAGGCTAGCTGGGATATATTGGGGCCGTTGCTACCGGGGATAGTCAACACCTCTCTTGAGGAGGGCAGGGTGCTGGGATGTCTCAAGGAGGCGGTGGTACAGCCCCCGCTCAAAAAGCCATCTTTGGACGTTGATGTCCTTGCCAGTTATCGGCCAGTCTCTAACCTTCCCTTTTTAGGGAAGGTTATTGAATGGGTAGTGGCTCAGCAGCTTCAGAGGCATTTGGACCGGATTAATTTTCTCAATCCCTCGCAGTTGGGCTTTCATCTGGGTAGTGGGAGGGGGAGGGGGAGGGGGGTGTATTGGGGGCTGGGATGTGTTAGCCTTTCCTCCTTTTATGATGTTTTATTTTAATGTTTTTAATGACTGTAAGCCACCCTGACCTGCCTGTAGCAGGAGGGGCTGGGTAACAATTTTTTTAAAAAAGATGAATAAATACATAAATAAGGTCTACTGCAGGGCTTTGAATGGCGGGTACTAGCGCCCATCATGTGTGGCCATGTCACAGATGCTGGGCGGGATATCGGTTGGGCCAGGGGAGCGAGGTGGGACAGGGCTGGGCGCCTGCTTGTGTGACCAGTGCCTCAGCCTGCCCCAGCTGTGGTGGGAGATCAGACTATGGCCTGCTTGCCTGGCTACCCCTTGGAGGGGGAGAGGGGTGCGACTCTCTGCCCAGCTCTCCTTGTTGACCCTGCAGTGTGGTGCCTGCGCTTGCCCACCACGGGGCTGTTTGAGGATCGGGTCCACTGCAGCATGAGTGGCTGCAACCATTGGCTCAGTTGTAGTGATTCTTTTTAACATTTTATACTTTGCATCTTGAGATTGACTCGGTTATTCCTGGAGTGGGAGAAAAGACGGCGTACCTAGAATCTCCCCTGATTGGCACTTTTATCAAGCCAACAGTTCACGTTCTGCTGGGTACACATTTCAGTCATTTTGTTTTGATTTTTGTGCGTGTGTGTTTCGGGCTTTTTTTTTTTTTTTTTTTGGCTTGGTTATTTCAGTATTTCAGTCATTTGGGTATTAGAGGTGGCATCATTTCAGCAGAATGTGCACCATGGCACAATTGTCAGAAGTGACATGATTGAAATACAGAAAGGGTGAAAATATTGGAGTCAAAAAACCTGAAAAAGAGTACTAAAAATAAATAAGTTAAAAATCAGAGATGCAAATACCCATTTTCGGTTAGCAATATTGTTTGGGAACACTTGGAAATACAGACGGTGGGGCTGATCCCATGACCTGTGGATCCCGCATGTACCCCCACCTGCATGGCACAATATACCCACAATGGAGGTGTGCGATGGTCCTACGTGGGCACGCAGAGGATCCGTGGGACATGGGATCGACCCCAATACCTGTGAATACGAAACCTGCTACCCACTTCATCTCTATTCTCTACCACATCAATACTCATTCTATGTTAACTAGTATCACACAGTGCTGATTCTGAGCAGCTCTGCACCAGCTGCTCTTTCATTAGCCTCCTCCCCGGTGATTCCAGCCCACAGCTAAATAAATTTCAAGTCTAGCTGCCGAGAATCATGGGTACCATTTCTGCAGGCCGCACGCTGGCCAAAATAATCTTCAGAGCGTCGTTTGGGTTAAAAGAAGCACTGACTGTGTCATCCAAATGGTCTCCTGGCATTGTGTTGAGGACTGCTTTTATTATTCCTTAACAGATGACTGTCTAGCCTAAAATATCTGCCCTGATGCTGATTCATATCCTCCCTCAACGGCTTCCTCCATTGCCTAATTCTTCTGAGAGTTAGAAATATTTTCCCCCTGCAATTTAATGTTTCCCTTCTGCCCTGTAAACCCCTTCTTCGCCTGCCTTTGCTGTTGAAGGAGAGTCTCCTTTGTATTATCTCTGCATTCACAGAGAACTACCTGCTCAGTTCCTCTCCTGACATGCATACCTGGTTCTTCTATGTAACATTGGTGCTAAACATTAGGAGTGAGGAGATGCCCTTTAAGCATCAGGGAGCAATTGTCCATCGATTCAAGTCTTTCACCCCTAGGCTGGATTATGAGTAGGGCTGTAGTGGAATGTTGCAGCGGTAGCTATTTCCACCGGAAACAGTGTTTTCGCAATTAGTGGTATGGCGTGGCAGAGACTTTAATTCCGCTAGTTTCATTCCGCTGCTTCTGCAGTTCTGCTAATTCCACTACTTCCACAGGCTTCGCAAAATAGCAGAAACATGACATTTTCGCTACTTCCGCCATTCTGCCAGCGCCACAAAATAGCAGAACAGCGGTTTTACGACAGTTTCCACAATTGTTCCGCAATTCCGCAATTTTCAGAATGCCGGCGGAATTAGCAGAATGTTCGCAGAAAAGCTGCGGTGTGGCGCGGGCAATTCCGAAATGGCGGAATGGAATCGCGGCGCGGTAACAGCTGCTGCCGCATCAGCCCTAATCATGAGCACAAATCTTTTAGGCATGGCAAATCCTGCACTGAGCAGGGGAGCTGGATTCACTCAATGACTCTGGTGGTCCTTTCCAGTTCTATGATTCTATGAAGAACCCAATTTATGCATTTATCCTAGGCCTTGAAATTTCTGTGGGATGCTTTGCCTCTTTGCTTCTAGGAAAAACTGTATTAATAGCTCCATGCGTAGGAACAAATGAACAAACAAACAAATTAAAGAGTAGAATATTATGTGCCCGCAGCTATGCCAATGACTGAATTCCTGCCACCCCCGCCCCCCATTTCACTGTGTAATTTAATGCAAGTTTCTGATCTTTGTGGTTTCCCAATTGTTTACTTACTGCTAGTTTTTCTATACATATACAAGCGGTAGGTATCACCCGAGAGACTACGCTTCTTATATAATCCTGAAACTACTTACTCCCATTGATTTCAACTTATATCATTGAGAATACTCTAGGTTTGCAGGGACAGAGCAGTCTTCGGAGCTTCCCTACATCAAGGGTAGGGAACCTTTTTTCTCCTGCAAACCACTCTTGTGTTCACTCCTGCGAATGCAAGGAGTGTGATACTGGATCAGACCAGTGGTCCATCGACCTCGATATCCAGTCTTCAACAATGCTAACGGGTAGCTATGTTGAGTGGAACTGGCCATAGAGGACATCATTTTCATGGGATTTTTTCTTTCCTTCAGAAGTATCATTTAGTACAGGGTCATTAATTCCTTTAGGTTGATTCCTTTACTGTTCCTTTTCCTCTCCCCAACTCCTGTCTGTATCACCTCCACCTTGTCCTCTCTGACATCATCATTTCCTGCTACCTCCAGGACAGTCTAAGGGTGAAAACAAATGAGACAGTAGCCCACGGTCAGTGGTGTAATGGTAATTTTAAAAGTGTAGGAACCCTTCATGAGAGCCCCCACGTCCCAAAGTCTCCAAGGCTGCTGAGGGGGGCTGCAGAGAATGTGTGTTCCTGCTCTGCTACACTGCTGCGGTAGCCCAGGAGTTACCTACTTGTCTGATAGGTCTCCACCAGATGTTCACCCACTCCAGTCTTGGGGTAGGCAGCCAGCTGCTACAGGACATGTGGGCCGGTGACAGTCAGAGACATAGCTCAGATGAAGGCCTGACCATCTGGGCTAAACGAGGCTAACTGTCTTCCTCCCGCTTACTTAGGCCCCACCCAGCCCCACTGCAAAGCGAGTACAGAGGAGTGCCCCCCTCACCCAGGCCACCAAACAACTGATGGGGGTTTGGAGGCAGAGCTCCCCCAATTAGCTGTCCAGCATGCGCACCCAGGCCGGGTTAGGGCATGCCTCCGGGCTCCCTGCCTATCAGATGTTTTGTGGCAGCTCTTCCTGGGGGCCCAATCCTGCTGCGCAGTGGGGATGCAGCCATCTTGACCCATATAGACAGCTTCATGGCCAACCCATGCGGTGGAGGGACCAGCGATGGCAGCCCCCATGCCTGGATTACTGGAGGGGGTAGCCTGTTTGTGTGAACTGCCCTCCCCATCGACCCAAGGAGTGGCAGCGGCCCTGGGAGCTGGTTTGCCACAGTCTCGTTTGTTTTCATCCTAAGATACCTGCTTGCTTAAGGCTTCTTCTTCTTCTTGTCCAATCTAATTCCCTGCCCTTGCAAGGTCCCAGGAGCTACCTGGTTGTTCTGAAACTATTTCTGCTGGGGAGGCTGCTCGGCCCTGTTGTTCTGCTAAGATCCCAACCCCTGACATTGTGTACATTTGCACTAGGACACATCATGCACACACAGTCCCCTGGCTGTCAGGACCCACTTGCATGCATGAGCTCCTGGGACATGCCCCACATGTGTAGGGCACTGACAGTCCAGGACCCACAGAACTGGGTTGTAGACATAACTTCAGGGCTTAATTTGTGTGTTTGTGTGTGGTTTAATTCAATTCAAGGGGGAGGGGA
Source organism: Sphenodon punctatus (assembly GCA_003113815.1). Lineage (NCBI taxonomy): Eukaryota > Metazoa > Chordata > Lepidosauria > Sphenodontia > Sphenodontidae > Sphenodon > Sphenodon punctatus. The sequence continues at coordinate 4,808,654 of QEPC01003143.1, read as the reverse complement.
CTGAGCCCTGGGGAATGTTCTCAGTAGGAGCATGCACTACAAAATGTGAAAGACCAGGAGAAGGCTGATATTGCTGGCCATTTCAGGGGTGGAAACAAAGTAAGAAAAAAACCTGTATGGTTTATTTGGCTTTCATTAGTGACTTCCAGCCCCACCATCCTACAAATTAAATCACAAGAATTCCAGTTTTATATTTTTGGCTGTAGATCCGCCATTTCGGAACGGAGGACAGAGGTAGGTTAGCCCAGTGGCCAGATTGCTTGTAGGAGAATAGGGCTCATTTCCCTGCTTCGATGAGCTCTGGGCCAGGAGGCAGGGCTTTGGGGCCGGGAGGTGGGGCTTTTGGGGTGGGCGCAGGGCTTTTGGGGCAGGGGGCGGGGCTTCTGGAACAGGCATAGGCCCCAGAAATTTATTGTTTATAAATTAAGCACCGGCCAGCAGGGTGGGAAGGGCTGTCGGAAGCTGGTAATCAGGTGCCACCCCATAAAACAGGGATAGGGAGCATCTGGCCCAGGGGACAGATCTGATCCATGGCTGATTTTATTTGACCCCTTTCCAGTTTCTGAATCTGGCCCCTGGATCCAATCCCTCCCCTCAAGCCCTGAAAGAGTGAGCATACAGGAGGAGAGGGGAGGGAGGTGCAGTTCCATGGCACAGATCCATGCTCTGGACCCTCCCCCATCTTGGGCACAGCTCTTAAGCACCCTCGTCCCCAACACCTATCCGCTCCATGGAGCTTCCATAAATTTTGAAAGCATCAACAGGAGGGAAAAGATTCTCCAGCCCTACTTCATAAACCCCGACAGCTTATGGAACCTGGAAGGTCCCAGACCGCTCTAGGGGATGTTTCCTCTGATCTCAATGGCCTCTCACTTGATGACCTCGTGACCATGTGGAATTTCGTATTGGTGGAGGCCATCGACCGCGTGGCTCCCAGGCGTCCGCTCCCGAACCGCGGACAAAGCGGTATATGGAGGAACTGGGGTGGATGAAGTGGGAAGGGCGGCGGTTAGAGCGACGGTGGCATCACTTGCGTGCTGAAGTTGATTGTTAATGATTGATTGTTTTAATTTGTTTTGAACATGTTGTTAGCTGCCACGAGATGCTTTTAGCAGGAGGGGGCGGCATACAAGTTTTATCATAAATAAAATAAATAAATAAATACTCAACCTAAGCTGAAGGGAACAGGGCTTGCATCACCTCAAGTGCTTTTAGGACTGGAGATATATATATATAAAAATCTGGCTTGTTCTCATCTACCATCAGGTCATGATACAATTGAATTGTCACACCCAGATGATACTCTACTAAATCATTTCTATAGGACTACTAGGCATATGCAGCACTTTACAGTCACAGATTTTTGAAGGCAGGATCTTACAATCTAAGATGGCCAAGGGTGAGGGGAGCACAGGTACAAACAAACACACATATTCCCATTTTACACATGGGGAAATTGAGGCTGAGATTTGCTCGAGGCCAGCCAGTGAGTTCATGACTAGGGCAAGATTTGAACCCTCATTTCCCAGGGCCACATCCAGCACCTTGTCCATGACTACACCACACTCCCCCATAAATGTCAGTTGAGTCAGAATTGCACCCAAAAGGCTTGATCCATGGTCACGGCATGCATGCTTTGTGTGTCAACTGCGTGTGCAAGGTGCATGCATTGAACACACTTACTGTACACCGAGTGCACATTTTACAGCCACCGGCATGTAGATGATATCTGAAGCCGGGAATCTTTGCATTATACCAGGTGTCACCATATAAAACAGATATAGGGAATAGCTAACCCATTAACCAGAAATGCTCTATGGCTGTGTGACCAGGATTTTGGTGTTCCCTTCTTGCTGGCTGTCCCCTAAAGCACTACTGGGCCAGCCATCAGTGGGTGTTGCCCACTGATGCGGCAGATGTCCTTGGGACTGTAAGGGCCACCTGTTGTGAATTAGTTCCATGCCCATCCTGGCTAGTGAAGGCCAGCCGGGAGACATTAGGGCCGTTGCTGGCGGGGGTTGTCAATGCCTCCCTTAGGGAGGGCAGGGTGCCGAGCCATCTCAAAGAGGCGGTGGTGCGACCCCTGCTCAAGAAATCATCTCTTGACATTGACTCCCCGGCCAGCTATCGGCCAGTCTCTAACCTCCCCTTTTTAGGAAAGGTTATTGAACAGGTGGTGGCTCGGCAGTTTCAGGGGCATCTAGATCGGGTCAGTTTTCTTGATCCCTCGCAATCTGGTTTTTACCCTGGGTTTGGCATGGAGACTGCGCTTGTGACTTTGGTTGACGACCTGCGCCATGAATTAGACCAGGACAGATCTTCTATTTTAATTCTGTTAGATCTCTCGGTTGCATTTGATACCGTTGACCATGAGATGTTGGTGGCTCAGCTGCGGGACCAGACCGGGGTGGGCAGAATTGTTCTTGAATGGTTCCACTCATGCCTAGCCGGGAGAACTCAGCGTGTGGTTCTCGGGGAATGTACTTCATCTCCCTGGGACCTCACATGTGGAGTCCCACAGGGTTCTATTGTGCCCTCCTGTTCAACTTGTATATGCAGCCTTTGGGCGAGGTCATCATGAGAGGGTTCAGCGTACATTGTCATCAGTACGCCGATGACACACAACTCTACCTCTCTTTTTCTGCAGACCCAGACCCGGCAGTCTTGGTGCTCACCCAGTGCTTGGCAACTGTGGGGAACTGGTTGAGGGCGAGCCATCTGAAGTTGAATCCTGACAAGACGGAGGTGATGTAGGTAGGTAGGGCTGGGGTGATGATGGCCCCCATCATTGATGGGGTCTTCCCCCTTTTGGCCACACAGTCCATATGGGGTGCTCCTCGAGTCACAGCTCTTCCTGGATCTCCAGGTGGAGGCTATCGCAAGGGGAGCATTTTGCCAGTTACATCTTGTATGACGGTTGCGGCCATATGTTTCGGACTCGGATCTGTCCACAATCATCCATGCCTTTATTACCTCTAGACTAGACGACTGTAATGCACTCTATGTGGGGCTGCCCTTGGGGATGGTCCACAGGTTGCAGCTGGTGTAGAATGCGGTGGTCCATCTCTTAATGGAGATGGGTTGCTGTGAGCACATTGAACCGGTGCTCCATTCTCTGCACTGACTGCCTATTATCTTCCGGGCCCAATTCAAGGTGCTGGTAATGACCTATAAAGCCCTAAACAGCCTGGGCCCGGCTTACCTGTGGAACCGCCTCAGGCCCTGGATTGCATTGCGGCCCCTGTGGTTGGCCGGGGATGCCCGACTTGAAGTCCCCCGGTTGTCCGGGTGGCGATGATGGGGAGGGCATTCTCAGTGGCTGCTCCCAGGTTGTGGAACTCCCTCCTGATGGAGGCCTGCCTGGCCCTGGACTTTCCCTCTTTCCGAAGACAGTGTAAGACCTGGCTGTTCCACTGGGCCTTTGGAGAGGGAGACGGGTAGGGTGGGTTGGGTTGGGGAGGGGGAGTTCTCCCCTTTTAGTTTATTTTTAGTATTTTAATGTTTTAATGATATTTTGTTTGTGTGTTTTTATTATGTTTTTACTTATGCATCTTGTAAACCACCCCAAGCTGCTCTGTGAGCAGGAGGGGGCGGGGTAGAAAAAACGGTAAATAAATAAATTACCCGACTTACAGCAACCACTGAACACCACTCTCCCAAGAGTGTGCCAGCCTGTAAGGGGTTCATCTTTTGTCACCTGTATCCCATGGCGACACAGTCATCAGAAAAGTAAAGTAAAGGGTTTAGACTTCTTGCTAAACCAAGATTCCTGGTCAGTACTCAGTGCCAGGGACCACACAGACACACGCTTTATAATGCGAAAGTTTTATATAAGAGAAGAGTTAAGACAGATAATATTAGTTCAGAGTAAATGTAGAATGAAATGAAATGAAAATAGGGCACAATTCTAACTTAACTTAGAGAAACTTCCCTAAGTCCTTACCTAAGTTGAGATCAAGTTCTGAAGAGAGCAATTTGTCCTGCCTGCCATGCAGACAGGCTGGTTCTGGAGTCACATGCTGGAATGTTTCTCAGGAATTCTTTTCCCTAGGTATTATCCAGCACCCCTTAAATATTCCTGCTGTTTCTTTGGCCGTTTTTACATGGACAACTCCCTCCACCCCCCGCTGGGTGTGCGGGTGGATGTGCGGTGGGGGGAGGGGGGTCCGTGTAAACACCACGGCATTGGGTGTGTGTGTGGGTATGCACCTGTGGGAACACCACTGGCTGTGGGTGGGGGTGCATGCATGCTCCCGTGCAACACCTACCTCCACCCATCACCCAGCCACTGAGCCATCCGACAAACCGGAGGAGGCTCCATGGGTGGAAATGGGTGCGCGCCTGTGGGAAAGGCTGTACACCCACCTCCACATAAGAACATAAGAAGTGCCATACTGCGTCATACCAATGCTCCATCTAGCCCAGCATCCTGTCTCCGAGAGTGGCCAATCATGGTGGCTTGGGAGACACACCCAACATATCACAATGGAGGATCCATTCCCTGTTGTTTCCCCCCAGCTCCTGTCATGTTCCCTGATCCTATCTGGCTAATAGCTGCTAATGGATCTGTCTTCCAGAAACTTGTCCAAACCTCCACCCACCACAGCCGCACACCCATTTCTCCACCCACACGGTCCATTTAAAAATGACCTTTGTTTCTCTTCCCGCCGTTCCCCAGGTATCTGCTTTGGATCATGTAGGCTGCTTGAATGTGTACTGGGAGCAGACCCCTTTGTCTGGACCAGGCTTGGCTTAAAGATTTCCTGTTCCATTTCCAAAGCTTTTACTATAACTTTCATTGTAGCTTCATTCAATAATGTGTCATTCTTCATGTTACACCGATCAATTGGACACCAAACACCCCCAGGTTACATCAGTTGGGTTTCCAACATATTACTGCTGAGAACTCATATATATTATTTATTTATTTTATATTTATTTATTTTATAGATTTTTATCCCGCCCCCTCCTGCGATGCAGCTCGGGGCGGCTAACAGCAATAATAAAAAACAATTAAAATCAGTTAAAATATAAATATAAAATACAACAATACAACAGGGCTAAAAGACAGTAATAAATAAATAAATGGGCGGGGGATTAAAATCACCCCCCCCCCCCCCCCCCCCC
>QEPC01003143.1:4783528-4801476 GCA_003113815.1 Sphenodon punctatus | reverse complement strand
TAATGGTCCGTCCACGACAAGGGCACCGCTGTCACCTCCCCCACAACCGGACCCCCCGCCTCAAGGCCAGAGCCGAAGATCAGGTCGAGGGTATGTCCCCCCACGTGGGTCGGGCAGATCACCTCCTGGGACAGGTTCATAGTTGCTCATGACACAGCAGTAACTCAGAATCCCCCTGACAGGCTGTTTTTATTTGGCCCCTTTCCAGTTCCTGGATCAGGCCCCTGGATCCAGTCCCTACCCTCAAGCCCTGAAAGCCTGAACTCAAGGGAAGGAAACAGAGATGAGGGCAGGCGCACAAGGGTAGGGGATGGAACCACCACACCTGGCGCGAAGACCTTGGATTAGGACCATCGTCTCTTGTGCCCTTCGTAACATTGTAACATGGTTGATGGCATAGGGAATCTGCTATATTGATGAGGAAACCTGTCCAATACCTGCTACCAGGGGAAGCGTCTCATTTCCTCATTAATATGAACATTAACAACCATGCTGCTGAGATGCCGCATTTGCCTGTTTATAACGTGAATGAGAGAGGAACATTTTTACATATAAATTGGCACATCACGTTGGACATGATTGATTTAGCCTTGGGCCGCATCGTGGACAAGCAAAATGACTGCCTGTGATGACACATCTGGTGAAACCTATCTTTTTTATCAGTAAACAAGCTGCACAAGGTTATACAAAGCTAACAGCGTTCTTTGGCCTGTTTGCATAACCAGAGCAGAGGGGGTTGCATGGTCCTGTGTCTACATGCAAAGAACTCCTTACCATTCCTTTCAAACCAAATTCTCCATCAAGCGACTGTGTCCCTTACCGATCATTTCAAATAAAAGTCATTTAGGGCAGTGGGTTGGGACATGGTGGTTGTTGAGATCCCAGACCAGGGCTTAATTGGTGGGGTGGGGTGGGGGGCTTTGCAGGCTCAGCGCAAGCAATTAAATCCACTGGAGGGCTGGGCCCTGCGGGGGAAATGTTGCCAGTAGAGGTGTACGCTGCAAAATGTGAAAGACCAGGAAAAGGATGATATTGACCATTTTGAGGTTGGAAATGAAAGCCACTGAAAATCTGGATTGTTTATTTGGCTTTCATTAATAACTTTCCCGTCCTGGTGCTGCACATAGATTAAAGCACAAAATCACCTGTGTTATATTCAGCTGTAGAGAGGCAGGGTGATCTAGTGGTTGGGTTGCTAATTGGAGATGAGGTTTCAGTTCCCTTTTCTGACAAGCTCTGAGGGGCGGGGCATGGGTTTGGGGGCCAGGCTCATGCCCTGGCAATTCATTAAAAAAATTTTTTTGGTTAACAAATTACACACTGACCCAGATCATAAAATCAGGGCATTCTGATTCCCATTGCACATTCTCCTATTTCGGTTCCAATACTCCTGCATCAGCTGACAACTGCCATTCTCAAACGAGCAGTGATGCAGGTGAAATCTCGAGATTTTGAAATCTTGAGCTATCTTAGATCTAGTCCTAAGTGGAGCACAGGACCTGGTGCAAAGGGTAATGGTGGTGGAGCCACTTAGCAATAGTGATCAACTGAAATGTCCAGCTGAAAGTTCGACTTTTGGATTTTCACTAACTTTTCACCAGCTGAAGTCTCCGACTTTTTCCTCTGAAACCATGGTGGGCCATGGTCGATTTACGTCCCTACAAATCTGTTTCTCATTTATGCCATCTTCCAAGCAATCTGCCAATTCTGGAACACGCCGGCAGACCAACTTGTGCGCACAAAGGCCAACTGTAAGCTGTAAATCGCTGTTTCTGTGCCCAGACATCAGAAAGAAAACAATTGAATCACTCATTTTACAAGCCTGGCAGTCTCTGCTCTGAAAAGTGCCAAGTATGGAAAAACAAGAACGGGGGGCAATTACTACTCGGCTGTGCAGGGAAGTGGGAAGACGTTGGTGGCTGTGTTATTTTGTTTCCTCTCTCTCTAACGCACATGATACTAATAAATGGTGATGCATGCAAAATGGAGGGAGGGAGGGGGGGAACTTTTTAAACTTCATGTGTTTTCCAAATATTTATTAGACCATACTTGTTTTATTCAAATCGCTCCAGCTGAATTTTTAATTTAGTTGAAGTGAAATGTAACACACACCCAGAAGAAATATTTTTTCTGAGGTATTGAGAAAAGAGTCAAGGCCAGTCTTACCACAGGGCAAGATGGGGAGACAGCCACTGGCCCTGCTATTGTCACCATTTCTTTTTCACCAGGGCATGGGACACAGGACAGATGCCCCCCTCCCCCCAGGAGCTCTCTACGCAACTTGTTGCATTGCTGAACAGCTCTTCCTGTTAGGACATTTTTCTTTAGGGCCCTGTTGTGTGTGCCCCCGAGATGGCAGGGTCACCAGATGTGTCACTGGCTTGAGGGTCCAACACCCCACTTTCCTGGGTTGGGTAACTCAATTTCCCTCACTTACAGCCCACCTGAACCAGTTCTCTCTCTGGCTGGTCCAGTTCTGCAAAGGGGATAATCCTTTTGCCACCCAAACTCCCAGGGAGCCTCCTGTTCACATACGCTCTCTCTCTGGGTTCTCCAGAGCTTGTAGGCTCAAGTCGCTCGCTTGTGTTCGCAATGTTAGACCACAGACACTTCTTCATAAAGATAAGAAGAAAGTTTATTGATTACATAAGCCAATATAGTTTGATACAGAGTGGCTAATAAAATGAAAATCAATATAACACATTCCTATTCTATACTGGGTGAATCCCTATATAAATCTTACTCTGTAGGAAGTCCATAAGCTTGAAGTTATTCACAGCCAGGTGTAAGGGCTGGGTGCTTGGTCTCTTAGTTGGTAGAAAGCAAAGTTCTTTCTTTCATTGCATGTCTTCCAGCAGTCTCGCTTGCTGGCATGCAAGGTGTAGATGAGCTCTCGGCTCCAAGAGAGAGCAGAAGATGGCTTCTTCTTTGTCTTGTCTATTGACTTAAATAACATTTAAGAGCCCTTTGTTTATCCTTCCTATCTTGGGGAAGCTGGAGAGGTTGTGCCTGTCTGCACGTAGGCAAAGCCAGCAGGTAGGCACACAGGCAAACTTAATTTGCACCTGAATGGGTTTCTGTTTGGTGTCTCCTCTGAAAGCACATCCTTTATCTCTCTCCATTTCCTGGAGGGATTTCCCAACTGTGGGTGATTTCAGACGTTACGCCGTCCCGATTCGTCCCAGTGAATCCCCGGCAGGAGTGAATGAAATACCCACCCCCCCATGGTCAAAAATGGCCCGAATAGACATGCCAGCTGATCCCGGCGGGAAATCGGGGAGGGGGAGGGGCCGCGCGGTGCAATGTGCGGCCGCACGGCCCTGCCCCCCATGCTCTCCCGGCACCCGCCCTCTGGGGAGACAGGCAGACGCCGCGGCCAATGCGACCGCAGCGCCCAGCCTCTTTGACCACAGCCTGGAATCCCGCCGGGGATTCCGGGCCGTGATCGCCGGCCAGACATTATTTTTTATTGCTTCCTGCCGGGAATCACTTTGACCACGCTTTCGGAGCTTATCCCGCGGGCAGCCCGGGAAGCATGGTTGAAATTGACCCCATGTGGGAATCAGCCGTGGTGAACATCTGGCGGCTGCCAAACAGACGTTCAGGGTGCTTTGGCCCCGCAGCGAAATTGCCCGTGGTTCACCGGGGTTGACTGTGATCTTGTAACGTCTGAAAATACCCTGTCAGTTTACACTACATGATTACATGAATTGAGTTTGCAGTTCTCAGTTTTAACATTACATACATGTTTAACCTTTACCTTTACACATTTGCTATACCTATAGTCAGTATCTTGCCTGTGTGGCTTTATGTTCCTTCATGACAAGGTGACCTGGCATGTTATTTTCACCCTGGACCCCACACATTCAATGTTAAATGTTAAAAATGGAAGCAAGAGGCAAGGTTTTCAAGAATGACATAAATGATTTGGGACCCTTCCAATTTGTAAATGTTCATTTTAAGGCCAGATTCCCCCAAACAACAGTGAGTAACAGAAGGAACTACTTCCAGAAGAGTAGCCGTGTTAATCTGCAGCTCTAAAAACAGCAAAAAAGAATCTTGTGGCACCTTAAAGACTAACAAGAATTCTTTATTTTGACATGAGCTTTCATCAGCAAGAGCTCTTGCTGATGAAAACTCATGCCAAAAGAAAGACATTTCCTTGTTAGTCGTTAAGGTGCCACAAGACTCTTTTTTTGCTGTTTTTGGAAGGAACAACTGTGATTTAATTCAATCCAAGTAACTGCTCCACTTTGGTACTTCACACTGCAGCTACAAACAGAAGTAGTTGCTACTTAGTTGACCCCTAATGGCCACGGCAAACAATGCTCTCCTTCTGTTTTTACTTCAGAGTAAAGTGCTGGCAGTACCGTTATTTCAAAGTAAAATGATACATTTTACAAGAGTATCTATACCATATTTATCTACCTTAGAAAAAAGTGCAGGGCCTGACCACTTTCCACCTGCCTGCTGTTGGAAGGGACAGAGCTTGAGAAACACACCCAAAAACGATTTAACTCTGTGACAGAACGTGGATGTCATAGTGACAAGGACCGCCGAGGGTCATCTAGTCCACCCCGTGTTTGGATGCAGAATGACAATAGCTACAGTATCTCTGACAGGTGACTGCCCAGGTTTTTTTTAAATACCTCCAGTGACAGAGAGCCTCTGACCTCCCGAAGCACCTTGTTCCATTGCTGAACGGCTCTTACTGTTAGGAATTTTTTTCTGATATTGAACCGAAATCTACCTTGCCTTCCTATAACTTGAGCCCATTATTGTGGAAATGATGAACAGTGAGTTGCCATCTTCTTGACGGCAGCCCTTTAGAGATTTGAAGACTGCTATCATGTCTCCCCTTAATCTTCTTTTTGCTCGACTAAACATACCCAGTTCCTTTGACCTTTCCTCATCAGGCTTGCTTTCCAGACCCTTTCATCAACTTTGTTGCTTTTCTTTGAACCGGTTCCCCTCAGGGCAGGGTATGTAAGGGGAGAAGCACAACATGTCGCTGGTTTAACCACACTAGCAGCAGCAATCCTTATCCTATTTCCATTGATCTATAAAGGGGAGCGTTTAAAATAAACAGCTCTACAGAAATGTTATTCCATCTCGATCCATTGTGATAGTTAGGGAACCATAGGGTGAAGGCAGGGGAGCGGGGGATGGGGTGGGGACAATATTAGAGCATTACTAAACAAATGATTATCTTTGATGACTGGGCCAATCATTCTCAGGCTAGGAGTGTACATACAGTTGAATCTTACTTTGTTCTTTTTTCCTAGTAATGCACAGCAAGCTTAGTTGATGGCAGTCATTTTACTTTAATTAAATATACCTTGGGCAAATGCATTTGGATGAGTCACAGCGAGGGTTTGTTGGAGGCAATGCTGAACAGGAAGCTTTCAGTCACCCTTAAAACAAATTAGCTGTGCCATGTTGAGCTCAACAGTCTACATTAGGGGCAGGCTGGGCTCGTGGCTAGAGCCTCCCTAAAGGTTTCATGCCAGAATCATCAAATCACAGAAGGGACCTCACAAGGGCCATGCAGTCCAATCCCCTAGATACCCTCTGCCTAAACCATTCCTGACAGATGCCTGTCCAATCTTTTCTTGAAAACTCCTCCAGGGCAAGGAGATTTCACAACAACTGCTCCAGGCAGCTTGGTCCAGTGTTGAACTGTTCTAAGAAGAAGATCCCCCCCCCCCCGCTTCCCAATATTTAATATAAACCAGCCTGTGACTGAGAGTTAGAGACTTGAGGTAAAAACAGATATGTGGCCGGCAGAATCATTTTCCGGGCCACCCCGGGGTGGAAACTCCCAGGTAACAAGGCCCAGGTTGGGTCATTGACTTGACATGACTGCAGCCGGGGAGCTGTGCTTCCAGCGCCGCACCCCCTGCCATGACAGGCAGTCATGATGGCCAATGAGGCACAGTCATAGCTGCTGGCCTCTGGCACAGGAATGCTGCAGTCAGATGGATGTGCTAGCTTACTTTAACCTGGTTGGGGTGCAATGGGGGTTTAGCCCAGGCTGTGACCTTGGAGATTGTCTAGTAGGGATGTGCGAACATGGTTCGGATGTTCGGAGTTCGGACTGAACTCGGTCTGTTTGATGTCCGAACTGAACGTCCGAACTGAACTTGAAAATGGCGGAACAGTTCGGTCATGCTCGGGTGAGTTCGGACGAATTCGGGGGTGAGAAAAATGTGACTGTTCGCACATCCCTATTGTCTAGAGGTCACAGCCCAAGCTAGCCACCAACACCACCCAAGGTAGTCCTGGGCCATTATCTGGTGGTGCATTTTTATTACATGTGCCGACGGGTCCTGGGACAAAGTGGGCCGAAATCACATCTGTTTTTACCCTTGCTTAAAGTCACCCAGGGTGTTCATTATTAGACAGGATGTGAAATCCTGGTCTTGCAGGTTCAAGTCCAGTACCTCATCCACTAGGCTACCCCAGCTCTTGTAAATGCAGAAAGATTGAATTTTTAAATTTATTTTTTATTTTATTTTTTTTGCATTTATATGCTGCTCCCTCCTGCACAAGCATCTTGGGGTGGCCAACAGCATTTTAAAACACATACAATTCTAAACTTCAACATTTACAACTAATCCCACATTAAAATAACCCGCCAACCCCACCCCCCCGCCAACCCATCCCATCTCCCTCGGCAAAGACCCGACGGAACAGCCAGGTCTTACACTGTCTACGGAAAGAGGGGAGGTCTACAGCCAGGTGGACCTCTAGGTCTGGAACGTTGTACCGCTGCGGAAGCATTTACCGGCGGAAAGTGCTCTTCTGCACCAAGCAGCACAGTTAGGAAGGGAAAAATTTTGCACCTTGCACTCGCTGCTTTCCGCAGTTGCTGCCGCGGCATTTTCACCACTTAGATTTCATGCAGGTTTGCCACAGTTTCCCTTTTCCCTTAAGCATGGCAGGTTTGTGATTCTCACAGCATTGCAGCCAGGGGCGTAGCCACTGTGGTGCGGGGGAAGTTGCTGCCTTGTAAACAAAGTTCTTCTTTTAGGGGCTCCTTCCATTCTCACTTGCGCGCCCTTCTCTTACTGACATATACCAAGCTCACTAGCTTAAAAAAACCCAACACGTGACGTTCACACGCTCCCACCCTATATAAGCTACCTAAACCCAACACAGTTCCTTCCAACCCTAAGCAATTAGGAAGAAAATTCCATGCGGGTTCGGAAGGGTGGGTGCTTGTGAGAATGTTGGAGTCATCTTGAAGAACCTTGTTTACAAGGTAACAACCTTCTGTTTTCCTTCGAGTAGCTCCTCCCATTCTCACAAATGGGAGCGTACCAAGCCTAGAAAGAGGCGGTGGGGGAATTTTCTAACAAAATGACACTCCATGCAGTTTGGATCTACAGCCTGGGAGGGGGGCAGCAGGCAGGGGGCAGCCTTCTCTGGGGGGTCCATTCAGCTGGGGGACGGTTGGTTGTTCAGTGCTGTGTCTGTTAGAAGGATGGATAGATCCTCCCTCTTCCCTTTGTGTTTACCCCATAGAGAGAAATGGGGGTTCAGAGCAGCTACAATGAGGCAGAGAGCCATCCCAGCAAAGGGGGAGAATTTGTCCTTGGCACCCTAACGTACAAGAGAATTCACAGAAGAGCAGGGACTCCCCTGGATCAGCATCAGGAGCCAGGTGCTCATTCACTGCTGCTGGCCCCAGGACAAACTAGCAGAGACAGCACTGAACAACCAACCCTTCCCCAGCTGAATGGACCCCCCCAGAGCAGGCTGTCCCCTGCCTGTTACCCCCCTCCCAGACTGTAGATCCAACCTGCATGGCATGTCATTTTGTTAGAAAATTCCCCCCCTGCCTCTTTTTAGGCTTGGTACACTCTCCCATTTGTGAGAATGGAAGGAGCCTCTCGAAGAAGAACTTTGTTTACAAGGCAGCAACATTCGCTGTGACGGAGGGGAAAGGGGGGGGGGACTCTCCCCATGTAGCAGCACTGCGGGGCTACAACTGAGCTGTTTAAAAAGGTGGTGCTGGTGGTGCAAGAGAGACTCCTCCAGGACTTGGGAGCAGGGCTCCTGGCTCCCGCATATGCCGCATATGCCTGGGGCTGGCCCTGATCACTGCCGGCCCCCTCCCAGGGCACGGGCACAAATGTGCCCCCACCCCACGCTACGGTGGCGACGCCCCAGCAGCGGACTCTGAAGCAGGTAGTCAGAGTCACCCTAAGTTCATTCATTCAATTATCTATTATTCAGCATCATGGTACATCAGGGTCTCGCGCTCAGTGGCGAAAGGTGGCATAAAACCACTTGTGTTCACAAACTGCAGACATGCTGCATCTGCAGATGCTGAAAGCAGGTATTGCGGAATTGTGGAAATATCAAGAGGAAGTCGGCAACAAGACACATTAAGTGCCGAGTTCTCCTAATGGAATGGCGGTGCAGTAACAGCTGCTGCCGCTTCAGCCCTACGGACCTCCAACGGGAGAGGGTGCACAGCCATGGAAATGTGGTAAGATGGAATGTGACGGTAATAGAAACTTGCTAAATTGGAACAGGCCAACCACAGTATTTCAAGTATTCAACCATCTTTGGATGCTGACTCCCTGGCCAGCTATCACCCTGCCTCTCCTTTGATACAGTTGATCATGAGGTGTTGTTGAGTTGACATGACTGCAGGACTTGGCAGGGGCATACGGGACTGCCCCTTGAGTGGTTCCATTTGTTCCTGTCAGGAAGGTCCCAATGGGTCATGATGGGAGATGGCTCATTGTCCCCTTGGGGCTAGGGATGTGTGAACAGAATGCGGTTCGGATGTTCAGACATTCTGTCATTCGGTTCGAAACCCAAGTTCGGGTTCGGTTGTTCGGTTCGGCGGAGTTCGGTTCAGCCGAACTTGGCTGAACAGTAGAAAATAGCGCTATCGATACCGATACTAAATTTGAAGATTTTTTTTCAGTATCGGTATCATTTGGCCCTGAAACAACCCCTGGTCTCCACTCCTGGTGCCAGGAAGTCTGCTCCTCAGCTGCCTTCTCTTTCCAGTCACGTTTTTCCTGCCCAAAGTCACATTTTCCCCGCCCCCGAACTCATCCGAACTCACCCAAACATAACCAAACTGTTCGGCCATTTTTGAGTTTGGTTCGGACGTTCGGTTCAGAGTCCGAACAGACCGAGTACGGTCCGATCTCTGAACATCCGAAACGCGTTCGCACATCCCTACTTGGGGGCTCGACTGTGGGGATCCACAGGGTTCCATCTTGTCTCCCCTTTTGTTTAGTATGTATCTGAGGCTGTTGGGCAAGATCATTGAGAGGTTTGGAGTGAAGTGCCATCAGTAAACTGATGACACCCCGCTCTACCGCTCTTTTTCATCCAACCAAGATCCTGCAGTCTCAGTGCTTACCCAATGTCTGGCAGCTGTTTGGGACTGTATGAGGGTCAGCTGATTGAAGCTGAATCCAGACTAGACTGAAGTGTTGATGGTGGACCCTGTGACGTGGAGAGGATTGGGACCCCTTTCATTGAAGGGATCTGACTCCCTCTGGTTACCCAGTTTCACAGCCTTTGTGTTCTTCTGGACCCCTTGCTGTGCTTGGAACATCAGGTTGTCATGGTGGCCAGGAATGGTTTTCCCCAACTCCATCTGGTGAGGAGGCTGTGTCCCTTTCTTTCTGATTCAGATCTGGCCACCGTCATCCATGCCTTCATTACTCAAGACTACATTACTGCAATGCTCTCTATGTGGGGCTGCCCTTGATAACTGTTTGGAAGCTACAGCTGGTGTGGAACATGGTGGTCTGGCTCCTTTTGGGGTTGGTCACCATGAGCACATTAAACCTGTGCTTTACAGTCTGCCCTGGCTTCTTCTAGCTTTCTGGGCACAATTCAAGGTGCTGGTTTTGACTGTTAAAGACTTACACAGTCCGGGTCCCACGTATCTGAAAGATGGCCTTTCCTACCATGCTCCACTGCAGCCCTTTGGTTGGCCAGGAGTGTTTGCTTGTGGGTACCACCTGCCAATCTTGTTCATACAATAAGGCCCCACAGACAGATGTTCGCAACTGCTGCCCTAGTATTGTGGGACTCCCTTCACGCAGAGGTCTGTCAGAACCCGAGCCTGTGCATATTCTAGACAGGGTTAAACATTTCTTTTTGGAAAAGCATTTGGTAGATGGGGCAGTGGTTGGGGTAGGTGGGTTCAGGGGCGTGGTTGGGTCTTTTAAAAGGATTTTTAAATTGTATTTTGTGTTTGTTTATAATGATGTAAGTTGCCCTGGGAGCCTTGGGAGAAGGGCAGGATAGAAATTGAAAGAAAGAAAGAAAGAAAGAAAGAAAGAAAGATTGATTACCAACCACCATGGTCAATATGCTTGTCTTATATACATAGCTTCTGTATCACTTTAAATGCCACTCTGTTGACTGTAATCCCCCAGTGTTACCATTCTGTATTTCAGAGACATCAACAGGTGGTCTCTCCTGAAGAGCTGAGAGCTATGCTCATCTCAGGACACGGACATGTATCTCAGAGCAGGACCTGTGCAACCAGGTCAGATCCGTGCAACCAGGTCAGAGGAAAAGGGGAAGGGAAGTCAATCACAGCTCAGCGAGTCGTTAATATTGAATTTCCTCATTGCAGCATGACGTCGTTTGGATGCAAAACAACAACCACCGATGTTTGAGATCGGCAACTGGTAGGAGAGGAGAGAAGAGGAATTCTGGAGCGCGATGCTTGGCTAGCTTCAGAACATGAGTCCCGGTGCTCTGTACTCCTCTGCCTTTTACTCCTGGAGTCTGGCATCTCTTGTAAGTAAACACCCTCAAAGATTTGTCTTCGTTGTTTTTACTAATCAGTCAATTTCAGTGTGGAACAGATGGTCTGATGCAGCTCGCTTCATCGCATGCTCATTTCCCCCCCTCTTTCTTTCACTTTGATTCATATTAAGAAGCAAAGATGCTCCGGGAAGCGCTAGCAGTAGCAGAAGGCATGGACACAGCATGACGGATCTTTACACCCATTGAGCTTTACTATTAGTTAGTGGCATTGTTAGTAGAGATTGACCCAAATTGGAGAAGATACGGAGGTGAGGAACAAAGAGGCTAAAAGAATTTAGAATGCAAGACAGATGAGCGGAGATTTTGAAAGACTGGGCATGATTACTCTAGAAACATTAATAAGGAGGGAACATGCTAATCATTTAAAAATATTTATAAGGTTGCCTTTAAAAAGAATAGAATGAAAACAATGGTTGTCCATTGCCACTGAGGATAGGACAAAAAGCAACAGGTGGAAATTGTAAGAAGGTAAATTTAGGTTAAGTATTAGGAAGCGCTTTCCAACTGTAAAACCAACTTGGCAAAGGGGAATGAAGTCGTGGAAGCTCCTTCGTTGAAGGTTTTTAAGAAGACACTTGATAAACATATTTCACAGGGTAAAAACAGAAGCGTGGGCGTTGCGACAGCTCCACAGCCCAGTCTGGGAAACCCCATCCTGTGTGAGCGGGTTTGGGGAGGGGCACTGAACAAACATGCCCATGTGTGGAGAGCCATCCCACCACCAGCTTGCCCTGGGCAGGGTTGGGGAGCTAAACAAATGTGTGGGTGACCGGCCCCGCTTGCACCCTGCTCCCACCACCTTGTCCCTGCCATGATGGCCAGCCATGGTGACCAGCTATGGCGCATGGCCATGGTGGCAGGACACAACAAGCATGCTGGCTCACGTTGGCCAGTGTGGATGGCCCTTAGCCCGGGCTGTGACTTTGGAGATTTTCCAGCGGCGTCTGAACAAACATGGCAGCGGGTCCTGGGGCACAGCCGGCTAAAGCAGGCCACAGTCACGTTTGTTATTATTCAGTGATGAATGAGTCAATCCTGCCTTGGTGCAGAGGGTTGGACTAGCTGACTCTTGAATTCCACCCCCCCCCGCCAACTTATGTTTCTTAAACTGTTGACCACGCAATTTTCTTTTACAGTAGGATCCACTTAAATCAAACTTGCATAATTCAAATGTATAGTTAAGGTAAAGAAATATGTTTTCTCCAGCACTAGGTCTAAAATATGTATTGTGTCTTATAGAACCATAGAATTGTAGGGCGGGAAGTAACCTTAAAGGTCATCTAGTCCAGTCTCCTTGACCTGGACAAGTCAAATTCTGTAGCCTGATAAGTTAATTTTTTTTTAGGTGCATAGTGTATACTCGCGCAGTGAAAAATATTAGTAACTTTGAGTGAATGAATGATTTCTAGGCAGTATGTGGTAAAATACTGTAATATATTCCCCTCCCCAGCTTGCAAGGCAAGGCAGCAGTGCTGATATCTCCTGCCTGCATTGCAAGTTATCCCGCTCAAGAGTAGGGGTGTGCACCAGGCCTCCACGCTGTTTTTGTTTTTTATTGTTTTTGTTACTAAAGAATGTCATTTTCATTATCGTTATTAACGACAATGTCGTGTTTTCGTTATCGTTGTCATTATTGGTATCAGTATTGTTTCAAATGAAGATTTTATTTTTGGTATCAGTATCGATTCTGATAACATAATATATATAATAAAACAGACTAGTATATATATTATCCTATAGGTATATATTATACCTATATAATATCCAATCTCTGTATATATGTACTAGGGGTGGGAAGTTTGGTTCCCCTGGTATCCGATACTGCCGGTATTTTGCTGTACCGGCAGTATCGGATCAATCCGGTTATTGGGGGTACCGGTGCCGGTTCCCCCATGCTGGATTTGTTTACATTGCAGCCATTGAAATGAATGGCCGCAATGTAAAAGAAAGAAATTTGTTTTTCCCCTCCCCCGTCCAGGCTGAGCAGGGGGGACACCCCCAACCTACCCTGCCCAGCCTGGATTTTTAAAGACATTTTTTTTAGCCGAAGTCCCTGCTAGTGTCCCTGCTACTGCTGTGCTGGCGACCCAAAGCCCGCACCAGCAGGTACTAGGGTGATCCCTGGGGTGGGGGGTTGTTTAACACCCCCCATCCCAGGGATCACCCTACCCCCCACCCAGAGATCGCCTACCTTTTGCGCTCCGGGTGGTGGTGGCGGCTGCATGGCAGTCCGGCAGCTTCAGCGCTGGCTGGCTTCAGCGCTTGACTAAGCCTTCCGGGGAACTTCCGGGTTTCCCCGGAAGGCCTAGTCAAGCATTGAAGCCAGCCAGCCCTAAAGCCTCTGGACCGCCGTGCAGCTGCCGCCGCTGCCGCCCAGAGCACAAAAGGTAGGCGATCTCTGGGTGGGGGGGTAGGGTGATCCCTGGAATGGGGGGGGTGTTAAACCACCCCCCCACCCCAGGGATCACCCTAGTACCTGCTGATGCGGGCTTTGGGTTGCCGCTGCCAGCACAGTGGTGGCCCGGAGCCTGCACTAGCAGGGACTTCGGTTAAATTTTTTTAAAAAAAAAATCCAGGATGGGCAGGATGGGTGGGGGGTGACCCCCCTTCCACCCGCGTAGCCTGGATGGGGGAGGGAAAGTGTTGGGTTTTTTCCATTGATTTCAATGGGGACAGTTCCCCATTGAAATCAATGGAAAAATACCGGTATCGATATACCGGTTCTAATCTGGTAAACCTGGTTTTTGGGAACTGGTATCTGGTAAAACCGGTATCTGGTTTTTTGGGTGAAGTCCCACCACTAATATGTACACAAGTAATATCTATCTAAATCTAAGGGAGACAGGGGAAGGGAAAAGGAAAACTAATCTAATCTATCTATCTATCTATCTATCTATCTATCTATCTATCTCATGCGCAAAATGAGCATCTCGAAACCCCAAAATGCGAATCTCAAAACCCCAAAATGCGAATCTCGAAACCCCAAAATGCTCTGCATGTGCGCAAAATGGCCACGGTAGCCATTCTGCACATGTGCAGCTGTCTGGTGGTCATTTTCAAGAATCTCACGGGAATGCCATCAAGAACAATGATTCTCGCAAGAGTATCGAGACAGAAAATCTCGTCGAGAAGCTTATTCTCGACGAGATTGTTGCATAGGGCGAAATCTTGTTTCAGCCCTACTTTATTTACACTCCTCTAGTATAGACAAGTCTCTCCATCATAGACAAGATCCCATTCTAGTCGCCATGGTTTCCAGTTACTGTTCTTGGTTCTCAAGGGCAAATCACACCCTTTGTACCCCTGTGGAACCTCACAGTCCAAGCAACTCCTCTTGGCTTTCTGTTTGCTCCCAGAAAGCTCCCCAGCAGTCCCTCTTACTCATAGTAAGGATCCATAGTCAGGAATAAGCCCTCTGGTCTTACCTCCTTGAGGGAGAGCTCTCTTGCAGACCCTGATTTTCCCACAGCATCTCAGCACTGAGTTATTTCTCCCTCTCTGGTTGGCTCGTGCCATGCCCTAACCCAACTGACTGCCGATTAGGCATGGTCCTCCGTCTAGGCCCAGCACTTGCAGTACTGCTAGCCCAGACTCTTGCAGATGCTAGCTGCCCTCTTAAAGGGCTAGTAGTCCCCAGGCGCTCTGTCCTGGCACACCCACCATAGCCCTTACAACACTGCTGGTAGCTGCAGGTTCTTCGTTTGCATCTGGTGGCAAAATCAGTTCTTAAAAGAGTTGTAGAATGAACCAGCTGCTCAGAGATCCTTCAGTCCAGCTACCTGCAGTCGCGCTATTTTCCAGACCTAAACCATCCCACACGTAGACTTTCAATGAATGAGAATCCACAAGATCCTTGGCAGCTTGTAGGGCATTTAACTCTGTGAACAAACCGTAACTGTCAATATTTAATAATGAAAAGGTAATATGCATTGACCTGTCTGGTGATAAGTCCCTGCAGGAAAGGTCCCAAACACTCAGTCTAGACTCCATACATCGCTTTTCTCACCAACGTACTATTTATTATTAGGTGCCAAGTTCCCAGGCAGTGTATATGAGGGGTTGAAAACTTTTACACCCTTGGAACTACTCTGAAAACCATATCCTCCAACAGTCCTGCATTAGGCAAGGTCACCCCTCTTTTGTAGGGAAATCCCACTGTCCTGCATGAGGCAAGCAGTGTCCTTACTTGTTATGATCCCCCAAATGATCTGGACCTAAATCATTGGTTCTCAAAATTTTACTTCTGTGACCTGATTTTGATACTTCAGTATGATACCATGATGACCCCAGAGAGCAACAAAACACATGCAAAGTGAAGGTGTTTCAAACATCAGTCAGGTTGGGATCCCATCTGCCAAGAGCATGACCCCACTCAGGATCCTGACCCACAGTTTAGGAATCTCTGGTCGAAATGTTCAGTGGCATTCTGGTTAAGGATTTCGGGCTGGCCTGCTGTAGATAAAAGACTCTCCGACTTTGGTTCCCATCCCTGACTCAGAGGGGGGCTGCTGCTGTTTCTTTCCCCAGGCTGGGCTGGGCTGGGGAGCCACTGCACCACCCACATGTCTGGTTTTACCTTGTATCTGGCTCCTAGTCTGATGGTAAAATTCATCCAGTCATCCTCTGACCCAGGAGCAGAAAGCTACTGACTCAGGAGCTAAAAATACCACCTGCAAATTAACTTGTAATCATACTCTCTGTCCAGTGGAGGGAAGAACTGCAATAGCAAAGTATTAGCATGGATAAAGCAAACTCGAATGGATCATTCAGTAGGGGGTGTTGGTATATGCAACATCCATAAGTTAAAGTTACTGAATTAAGAACAGTAATTGACTACAGAGCCACCAGATGGCGCAGCTATGTTTATCTGTACATGGAAGGAAGATGGGGTTCTGCAGTTGAATTCTTTTATGTAACCGCTCCTTCTTCCCTTCTCTCTCATTGTCTCAGTCTCCATTTTGTCTTCTTACTAGCTAGATGTAACTAAGGATCTGTGCCTGAGAAAGCTTAAGTAAAGTTCTGTTTTTAAACCTTCAGCTGCATTTGTCCTTACTGATTGCGAATCAGTTATTACTCTGCAACAGGGTGAAAGGATGCTTTTAAATGCATGCATGTGTGCAAGTGTCAGCACGTGTGTGTGAATGCACATGTATGTGTGCCCTGCCCATGAGCCAATATTAGGGATCCATTACATTAGCCTGAAAGATACTGCTGTGTCATTGGGTGAAAACAGACATGACACCGGCCCGCCATGGCCTGACTGGGCTGGGGATGTACCCATATGTATGTCCCCCTGCCACCAGATGTTGACTTGTGGCTCCGCAGGGTAGGTAGGCAGCTGGCCCAGAATGCATCCTGCCGAAGATCCGGGTTCCATTTCTGGGCCAATGCCCGCCCACCTGGACCAACGCATGCCACAGTGGGCGAACGCATCTCTCCGCTGTGGGGAGGGGGCTGCTATGGCCATACACTATGGCTGGTTGCCTTGGCTGTTCATCATGGTGACATTGGTTTTGGTTTTATATGTATGTATTTGGAGTTATTGCTATTTGCTCTTGCTTTTTTCTTTCTTTGTTTTTCAAACTCTTTTTATATTGTTATATTGTTTTTAAAATAAAATATTGTTTAAAAAAAATAATCACAAGGGCCCGATTCTGCTCCTATCCAAATCAAGGATGAAACTACTCGTGCAAGTAGGATCGGGGCCCTGTGTTGCAAAACCACAAAGCTAGGCCTTCAAACGCTTGGCAAGACAGCTTGGTATAATTTATAAGGTTGTTAATATGAATGGGAGAACACTGACTGATTAGAACCATTCCATTCTGCCCTCTGAATGACCTGGTGAAAACAATACAGTTATTTCTAAATCTCGCTGAATATTTACCCTGCCCGTGTGGAAAAGATTTAAGGAGAATAAATCGGCCACCTGCTCAGCAGGTAGATTTCATCCTGTTGTGATTTTTTGTTGTTGTTGTTGCCATTGTTGTTTCAAAGAATAAATCAGCGGGTGGTACCTCTGCCTTGACAGGCAGAAACAGAGGAGGGTGGGAGGTAAGCAGTCACCGGTATCAAAGTGCACGGTGTAATATTAGAGCAGAAATTATAATATCCAGATGGATAGGCCTATCTGGCAGATTGAACTGATATCGTCCATTCCGTTCAGTCATCAGAGCAAATTACACTGCATTCCAATTTGGACCGGTATGAATATTTTTTTTTTAAAAAAGAAATCTATTTCTGTACATGCAGAATGACTGCTGGGCCATTCTGCGCATCTGCAGATGGCACTGCCTTTACTTAAAATGGCGATGGCGCTACTGTTGCCATTTTAAGTAAGGGCAGCACCATGTACAGAACGGCCCTGTGGCCGTTTTATGCAAACGCAAACCTGTTGGAATTCTTTGAGGGTGTAACTAAGCATGTGAACAAGGGAGACCCGGTAGATATAGTGTACCTGGATTTCTAGAAAGCATTTAATAAGGTCCCTCATTAGAGATTCTTCAGAAATTTAAAAAGTCCTGGGATAGGAGGTAGTGTCTTACTATGGATCAGAAACTGATTAAAAGATAGAAAGCAAAGGGTTGGACTAAATGGTCAGTTTTCACAATGGAAAGATGTAAAAAGTGGTGTGTCTCAGGGTTCAGTATTGGAACCGGTGCTGTTTAATGTATTCATTAATGATTTGGGAAAGGGTGTTAAGAGTGAGGCGATCAAATTTGCAGACGACACCAAGTTATTCAAGGTAGTTAAAACACGAGCAGACTATGAGGAACTGCAACGGGATCTTATGAGACTAGGTGCCTGGGCATCTAAATGGCAAATGAGTTTTAATGTGGACAAGTGCAAAGTGATGCACGTAGGGAAAAATAATCCAAACTATGTGTACACAGTGCTGGGTACTAAGCTAGGAGTTACCACTCAAGAAAAGGATCTGGGGGTGGTTGTGGACAATACAATGAAATCCACAACGCAGTGCACAGCAGCAGTAAAAAAATCAAACAATGTTAGGAATTTTTCAGAAGGGGATAGAGAATAAAACTGAGGATGCGATACTGCCTCTATACAAATCAATGGTGCGACCGCACATCGAATATTTTGTGCAGTTCTGATCGCCCCATCTCAAAAAA
>QEPC01003143.1:4758094-4776529 GCA_003113815.1 Sphenodon punctatus | reverse complement strand
GGATAGCATCAGCTTCCTAGACCCTTTTCAATCTGGGTTCCGCCCTGATTATGGCACTGTGATGGCATTGGTGGCTTTGGTCGATGACCTCTGCTGGGAGATGGATGCAGGATGTTCAACATTTCTCATCCTGCTAGATCTCTCGGCTGCTTTTGACACCGTGGACCATGGGCTGCTGTTGAGGCAGCTGCGTGACCTGGGGGGCCTGGGCGGGACCGTTCTTGAGTGGTTCCGTTCATTCCTCTTGGGGAGAAGCCAGCGGGTGGTGCTGGGGGATGAGACATCGTGCCCCCGCACCTTATCATGCGGCGTTCCACAGGGTTCTATTCTGTCTCCACTATTATTTAATGTTTATATGCAGCCCTTGGGGGAGGTTGTGAGGGTTTGGGGTGCGATGTCACCAGTATGCTGATGATACTCAGCTGTACCACTCTTTTTCAACTGACCCAGACCCTGCTGTCTCGTTGCTATCACAGTGTTTGGAGACTGTGATGGAATGGAGGCAGCAGAGCAGACTGAGGCTCAACCCCGATTAGACGGAGGTGATGTTGGTGGGGAGAGCGAAGGAGATAGTGGCCCCCCTGATTGGGGGGGGGTTTGCCCTCCTATAGCTCAACAGATCTGGACTCTGGGGGTGATATTGGATGTGGGCCTCCGCCTGGAGCAGCCGGTGGAGGCAGTCGCTAACGCTGCCTTCCGTCAGTTACATCTGGTGCGAAGGCTGCGTCCGTTCATCTCCGTCCCGGACCTGGCCTCCCTCATCCATGCCTTCATCACCTCGAGGCTGGACTACTGCAACGCGCTTTACATGGGGCTTCCCTTGTGCCTGGTTTGGAGGCTGCAGCTAGTGCAGAATGCGGCGGCCTGCCTCCTTTCGGGGACGGGTCATCGGGAGCACATAACACCTGTGCTCCGGACTCTGCACTGGTTGCCAATAGCGTGCCGAGATAGGTTCAGGGTTTTGACATTGATCTATAAGACCCTTTACTGTCTGGGCCCCTCGTACCTCAGGGACTGCCTCACTCTCCATGCCCCAGAGCGGCTCCTGCGGTCGGCCGGGGGTGCCTTCTTGGAGGTTCCCCGCGTAGAGCGGGAGGCCACAATGGAGAGGGCATTCTCGTGGGCTGGGCCGCACCTTTGGGACTCCCTTCCAGAGGAAGCTTGCCTGGCCCCAAGCCTGTTGACATTCCGGTGGTGTTGTAAAACCTGGCTGTTCGCCCATGCCTTTGGGGTGGGGGTGGGGAGTGGGTTAGGGTTTTTAACTCCTCTACCCTGTTATTGTCTATTGTTTTAATGTATCCCGGGGCCCTGTATTTTTGATGTATTTTAAATTGTTTTATATGTGGTTTTATGCATATTTTATTGTTGGAAGCCGACCCGAGCTGTTCGCAGGAGGGGCGGGGTATAAATTTGAAAAATAAAAAACAAAAATAATAAAAAATAAAAAGAGAATGCTTATGAAAAATACATGATGCAGGGCTGCACTGGAACCAATGCAGTCCTGCACCATGTACTTTTCATAAGCATCCTCTTTTAAAGGGAAGGTCTGGCCGCCCTACTCTCTACTACCTACCTGAGCTATGGTGCAGATTTTCCTGCCCCATGCTCCCCTCCCCCACGCCTATATGGCCCACAGGCCATAGGTAATAATTTTTCAATGTGGTCCCTAAAATGTGGTTTCCCACCCCTCCTCCAGACTGTCCTCATCGGCAACACCCACCACACCGTCTCTTAGCGCCTCCCAGCTAAAACTGACTCTCAAAATCCTCCCTGGGATTTTCAAATACAAATGAACTTTCAAAGATACGTTTCCCTTCTTTGTGAGGTTGCAAGAAAAGCTGGGACCGCCTTCTGTGCTGGCCAGATGCAGACTCTGGAGAGACTCTCGTTATGCCTTGCCCGAGCACCCTCTTTCCCTTCTTGAAGCAGTCAGGTAAGGAGGGGCTGTGGTAGATCTGGATTGCAATGCTAACGCCTTCCTCATTTTGCCTGGGCCGATATGATGTTAAAAGCGGCTGGGCTGCACTGATAGCTATTCTCATTCTGGTTCTGACACTAGCAATCTGTCTGCGTCGAACAGATGTGACTATAGACAGATCCCGACTAGGGCTGAATGTCGATTTTCAGGTTCTTGCTTTTCTTGGCAAAAATCAGGGTTCTCGTCTTGTTCTTGCAAAGGAGAACGAGCCAAAAAACGGCCTGGATTCTTGCTGAGAAGAGCGAGAATCTCGAGACAGCCCTCCCCCCCCACCACTTCACAAACAAAGAGAGACCCTTTTACAACTCTCCCTTTTCCGCTGGCCCCATCATGTACTCACCTGGCTGCTCCAGCTGTCGGGTCTCTTGCGGCTCTGCTTCTCTGCAGGGGAACGGGAGACACAAGGAGGAGGCAATTTTTAAAAACAAAATCACTGCGCATGCACAAAATGTCAGCCAGGGCTGTTCAAAATGGCTGACGGTGTCGGCGCCATTTTGGAAAAGGAGTGAGCATGCCCAGAACGGTCCCAGTGGCCATTTTGCTTATGTGTGGTCATTTCTTTTTTTTTTCTTCTTTTTGGCAAGATATCATGAAATCTCATGCGATATCTCGCGAGATCCAAAGGGCTTCTTGATTCAGCCTTAGTCCCTACCCAAGGGGCTTACAATCTAGGATGGATGAGGGAGGGGAAACAAAGGGGAAGGGCACTAAGAGAGGGGTAAAGTTGCAGGAGCACATGCTTAGTTTAGCTATATGGAAAGGAGGGGGATCGTGAATGATAACAATCTGGGGAGAAGCAACAGTGAACTGTTGTCCCATCATATTTATGGGGTGGGGTTAGAAGCCAGGCAAAGCCTGATGGAAGATATAGGTTTGCAAGAGGTTTTTGAAGGTACAGAGGGGCAGGAACAGAATGTATAGGATCAAGGAAGCATTCCAGGTATAGGGCTCAACACGGGGGAAGGGACACATACAATGTAGGGAGCAAGAGACTCTGGGTAGAGCTGAAATGGGTACTTAATTCAGTATATGCAGGTAATATCCACATTTTCAAGTACCGCAGCGAGTCCTTGACGGAGTACCTGGGTACCAATTGAATATCTGGATAGCCCCAAAATTGGTCATTTCTGTTACTGGTTTTTTGATTACCGATTTGTATATCGGAATGGAAAACTGAAAAAAATCAGGACAGAAATTTAACAATCTGGACTGGAAGTTGCTTTCCCGGGGCTCGAAGTTGATTTACCAGGGCCATAAGTCGACTTTCTTAGACAAAAAAATGGATAAATAGATGTTGGAAGTTGAATAATTGGTACGGAAGTTGAAATATCAGTACCAGAAGTCGACATTCTGGGACATCGGGTAGCTGAATCAGGTCCAATCAGGTACTGATTAGTACCCGATGTTGTTGAGTGCATTTGGGTACTGGAAATTCAGTGGGTATAATTGTTTTTGCAGGTATTCGCTGTAGCCCTAACTCTGGGGCAGGGGAAGATGGTGGCACAGCAGGAGTGAAATGCCTGGGTGGGACCATAGCAGGAAATGGGGCAGTAAAATAAGGAGGCACAAGATCATGAGGAGCCTCTTAGTGAGGACAAAGAGTTTGTGCTGGAGGTGAGTTTGGGAGAAAGAGCCTGTCTTCAACGAGGGCTGAATTACCTGAATAGTTGGTAGACATTCTTAACAACCTCCATGACTAGGCCCTTTAGAAAAGTAGGATTCTGTTATCCACATTCCTGGCCTGATCAAAGATGCTTTACATTAATAGAAAGATTCCCAACAAACCTTTGGTCATACTCCTACAGTCTTCGTCAGTAGCATGATCTAAGTCAGGACTTCTGGGCAGAGGCTTGAGAAATCAACATTATGATAATGCCTGGCTTCAGATGAAAGGACGAGGAGTGAGTGATGTGGTCTGCTTAGTCCTCGGGGTAATCCTGCCTTGAGGTGCCTAGCAGAGTGCTGCCATTGGGGTGACACATGCAGTGGGCCAAGTCCAATAGAAGTGCCATTCTCTGGATGTCAGTGGTATCCCGATTGCATACCCCAGAGATGAATCTGGCCTAAGAACTAACTGCAACCATGTGGGGGATGAGGTTGGGAGGGAGAAGGAAATACCCTTCCAGGGAAGATTTAGATAGCGGCAGCTTCAAAAGGAAAACGTAATCTTCCAAGCACCACCAATCCCTCCCGCACGGAGCCAAACACATGTTTGCTATAAAGAAAATCCCTGCCATTCGCAAAGTTTCATTTCCTGTTGCAGAGTCCTCATGCCTGGATCTGCTCCATCTCCTGTTGGAAAACCCCCAGTAACAACCCAGTTACATTGGGTAAACCGAGGATCCACTTCTAAGGGGGCTGAGTATTGTGGAGGATGAGGGGTGGGGCAAGGCAAAGGGAAAAATGTATAATTCTCTTGAGTATAACATTGACCATGGGACAGCCTCTCACTGGGGATTTGGGGAATGACCTTTTCTTGAAGGTGGCTGTAACTAGGGCTACTAGTTCACGAAACCTGGAGGCGGGTTGGACAAAGTCAGAAGGGGTGGGGAAAAGGGGTTATCTTACCCCAAGTTTCTGTCCCTTATGAAGCGTTATAATATCACAACATACCACAGGGGATGGAGGCCATTTTGGAAAGGAGGCAGGGCAAGTGCATGGTCACGCCCCTTCCCGATGTAACCCCTGTCACAACACTCCAAAGAGGGCTGGGCCACATTGGAATGGGGGGGGAGGGGAAGTCCCTGTGACCTTCCTGTTTCTGATGGGGCCACCTGCTGCAGCCCCCTAGAAAGCCCCATTTTTCCAGCTCCTAGCTAACACCAAGTCAAAGCCCAGAGTTTCTGGATAAAACCCAGAGAGGTGGCAAAGCGAGGTGAAACAGTGCTGGTTTGAGGACGACGCGATTACATGAAACCCCAACAAGGTAGAGGCTAGGGCTGAAACTTGATTCTTCTTGACGAGAATCAGGGTTCTCGCCTCGTTCTTGCAAACAAGAACAAGCTGAGAATTGCCTGGATTCTTGCCAAGAAAAGTGAGAATCTCACAAACAGCCCTTCGCTCGGCCCCAAACCCTGGCTGCCTCTCCGGGCCGGCTTCTCTGTGGGTGCATGGGGGGAGGGAGGAATCCTGGGGAATTTAAAAAACAAAACAAAAAACTACTGCACACGCACAAAATGGCCACTGGGGCTGCTATGCACACGTGCAGCCATTTTCCAAAATGGCGCTACCAGCGTTGCTGAACTTTTGGAAAAGGCTGCCCATTTCCAAAATGGTGGCCATGCTGCCAGTGCCATTTTGGATAAGGGCTGCAACATGCACAGAATGGTCCTGGTGGCCATTTACGTGTGCGCAGTGATCTTTTAATTAAAAAAAAAAAAATGTTTGCTAGATATTTTGCGAGATTTCACACTGGGATTGACATCTTGATGAGATCTCAGCCCTGACTAAAATCTTGTGAGATATCTTGCAAGAATCAAAACTGATTCTTTTTTTCATTCCTAGTAGAGGCCTTGGGGTTGACCGGAGCTTGACAGGACCCATGGAGTCGTCAGATCCATGTCAGGTCAGGCACACTTTCTGCCCAGCCTCTCTCAGTCTGGTTAGGGGAGACCCTATTCAATGCTCCCCCCTCTACACTCTCTGCTGTGGTGTTGATGGGGGTACAAAGCCCTTGCAGGAAGGAGGCACACCCGCCTAAACATGAACCAACAATTTCAATAGGTATCTGCAAGGACAGTGCTCTGCTGGCTCGACTGAGCCCTTCATCCAGAGCACAGGAAGTGATGTCATGTGACCCAGGAAGCAGGTCACTCCCCCCCCCCAAGCAGCAGGGGATGCGTACAACTGTGCTAAAGAGTGTGTCCCCCTCTCATCCCTGCAGTAGCACTCACCTGTCTCTCTTATAGCTATCCTCTTGCATAGACCCCTCAATGGAAAAATTTGGAGTGAACTATGAGGAATGGGGAGGATGGTCCTTCTTCTTCTCCTCCAGACTTTCCCCTAATATTTTCTTTCTTGCCAAATTTGCTTTGTTAGTGGCAAGAGCATACATTCTCTTCCCAAGAGACTGCTATTCTATATAACCTAGACTGCATTGCTCTCTTTGTAGCTCTGGCTTTCAGATGCCTGAGGAAGGGCCCTGTCCGACTAGGGCTGAAACACACAGCTAAATTGCTGCTCGTGAGAAATTTTGCCATATCGGGAACTGGGACTGATTTCCGGCCCATTTCCCAATATCAGTGCAATTTCTCCATTCTCCTAATACTGTGAGATACCCTCCCGATTTACCAAATTGCTTTTTACTGTTTACTGCGTACCATTCGTTTACCGCTTACTGTGTTGCAGAGGGTACTGTTTTACTTCTGGATTTTTTGTTTCTGCATTTCAGAGCCAATCACTGTGGGAATAACCCACTCTTTAACCTCCCTCCAGTGCCCCTTAACCTCCACGACTCCAGTGCCTCCAATCAGAATTATTGTTCTATGTTGTTCCCTTTGCTTTGACCAATATGCATATGGATTACAGGTTAGTAAAGGAATCTGTATTCCATCAAATGCACTCATTGGCTGGTACGCAGAGTCCTTTATTAATCTGGAATCCATATACAAGGATTGCAATCCACATACAAGGAAGTACAAAACAAAATGGAGTGCAAGAAATGTGGTAGTGAATCATTATTACCTTTTGGGATTTAGAATGGATGTCAAAGCGGTAAACGGCAAAGTGGTAAACACCGCCGGATCCCAGTAATCGGAAAGTTTGTAAATCGAGAAATGAAATGTCAGTCAAGACATTACTGATTGCGTCTCAATTCAAACAAGACGGTATCAGGAATTGGGATTTTGCTGAGTTTTCCCATTTTGGTGAAATCGGTAAAAGGATCTGGGGGTGGTTGTGGACAATACAATGAAATCCGCAGTGCGCAGCAGCAGTCAAAAAAGCAAACGGCATGTTAAGAATTATTCGGAAGGGGATAGAGAATAAAACTGAGGATGTCATACTGCCTACCGCTGGGCTGGGGACGTCCAGGTACCTGCTGGAAGAAGACAGATGTGAGCCCCAGGGGGTGGGGGGGAGCTAAGAAGCCAGTCACATGGGCCGGCTTGTCCCCTTGCCTACCCGGAAGTGGCTGGGGGCTATATAGCCCAGCTGCCAGAGGCTCTGCCACAGGCCGTGAGCTGCAGGCCATGGCACTTAGGGGCACTTTGGGTCCGCAGGGGACCCAGGGGGGTTTGTTGGCAGGTAGGAGTGCTACTTGTTAAGGGTTGGGGAGGAAGGGTGGGGGAGTGTAGGAGGGGTGGTTAGAGGATAGGGTGAGTTGGGTGGGGGAGGAGGGAGGTGTTCTGGCGCAGAACCCTGGTGGCAGCAGGGGGAGGCGTAGGGAGGTCACCTGGTGGCAGCAGGTGGGGGGTTGGACCTGACTCCTTGTGAGAGAGGGAAGTCAGGTGGGGATATGTCTTGTGCCACCCCCTGGTAGCAGCAGGATGGCCGGGCAGATTGGGGGGTGGTTTGGGGTGGGAGTAGTAGGGGGGTTGAAGGGTGGAGGGGCCTTTGGGCGAACAGTTGGGTTTAGAGGGATGGGATTGGGTGGACCGTGGGGGAGGAGCAGCCATAGGGGTGGTTCTTGGACGTGGATGGTATGGTCCACGGGGATGGATGGTTCATACCCCCAGGGGACCTAGGTGCCTGTTGGAGGTGCAGCGTGCCATCCCCCATCTGGGGTGGAGGGAGGAGCTAGGTCCAAGGTCTGCCTGTAAGTGGCGGCTGCTGTTAAATGCGAGGTCCATTGTAAACAAGGCCCCAATTGTCCAGGATTTGATCCTGGATGGGGCCGTGGACCTCACGTGTATTATGGAGACCTGGCTGGACGAGGTGGCTGGACCAACTTTAGCGGACCTTGTTTCAGCTGGGTATGCCATGCAGCACCAACCTCGCACAGGCAGTGAGGGAGGTGGTGTAGCTATTATTTTTTAGAGAGGACTGGCCTGTTAGGAGATATCCAGTCCAGGAGACTGTAGGTATTGAGGCCCTCCATGTGGTGTTTAATTTGGCTGGGGGCAAGTTAGGGGTGCTGCTGGTATACCGGGCCCCTTCCTGTCCAGCAGCATCCCTTGCCGCTCTAGCAGAGTTGGCCTTGGAGGTGGCACTGAACTCCTCCAGGACTTTGGTCCTGGGGGATTTCAATGTCCATGCTGATGCCGGCCTTGTAGGAGCGGAGCGAGAATTCATGGCCGCCATGGCAACCATGGATTTGTCCCAAGTAGTTAACTGCCTGACCCACGTGGGGCAGGGGGGGGCATACCCTCAACCTGATCTTCAGTTCTGGCCTTGAGGCGGGTGGTCAGGTTCGGGGGAGGTTAGGGCTACGCCTTTGTCATGGATTGACCATTATCTCCTTCAGGCCAGCCTCTCAGCGCATCACCTCCAGAAGGGGATGGCACCAGTTAGATTGGTTCGCCCTCAGAGGCTAAATAAATAAATAAATAAAATAAATATACAAATCAATGGTGCGACCGCACTTTTAATATTGTGTGCAGTTCTGGTCACCCCATCTCAAAAAAGACATAACTGAACTAGAAAAGGTACAGAGAAGGGCAACAAAAATGATCAAGGGCATGGAAGGGCTCCCGTATGAGGAGAGGCTTGGTAGGTTGGGGCTCTTCAGTTTGTAGAAGAGACGACTGAGAGGAGATACGACAGAGGTCTATAAAATCATGAGTGGTGTGGAACTAATAAACAAGGAGCAGTTATTTACCCTCTCAGCTAGTACTAGAACTAGGGGACACTCCATGAAACTCATGGGTGGCAAGTTTAAAACTAATAAAAGAAAATATTTTTTCACTCAGCGTATAATTGGGTTGTGGAATCTACTGTCAGAGGCTGTGGTAAGGGCCAGTACTATAGCTGAGTTTAAAAGAGGTTTGGACAAGTTTCTGGAAGATAGATCCATTAGCAGCTATTAGCCAGACAGGAACAGGGAACATGACGGGAGCTGGGGGAAAACAACAGGGAATGGATCCCCCATTGTGACCTGCTGGGTGCTTCTCTCAAGTCACCGTGATTGGCCACTCTCGGAGACAGGATGCTGGGCTAGATGGACCATTGGTCTGACCCAGTATGGCACTTCTTATGTTATTATGTCTTTATGTTCTTGTTTCAGCCCTAGTCACACCTGGTAGTTGGTGTACACTGACCAATGGAAGTTGGTCCAATAAAAGCTTTCATCAGAACTACAGTGGGTGTCTTTAGACATAACATCAACGGGTGTCTGAATGTGTGTTTTGACCTTGGTATGAACACGGTTTGGTCCTGTGTCCACCATGTGGTGCTTCTTAGACACACAGCTCATCTTGGATCAACTTGGTGTTTTGCTGCCCCCCCCCCACCTCAGTACGCAAGCGCTGCCATCTCGTTTCCTGTGTTGTACCTGCTAACTCGCCACGCGATATCATTAGACACAATGTTGGCCACGTGTTCAGCCGAAACATGCAAATTGTCCTTGTATTGCAATGGTGTTCACTAGGGATGGGCAAACAGAATGGAGTTTGGAAATTCGGTTCGGTTCAGTTCGGTTTGAAATTCGAGTTCGGAAATTTGGTTTGGTTTGGTTCAAAATTTGAGTTCGGTTTGGAATTTCGGTTTGGTCGATCAAACAGACCGAGTTCGGTCGAATTCTAAACTTCCAAACCAAGTTCAGTCATTCGAAACCAGGTTTTTTGGTGTGTGTGTTGCCTCTAGGAATGGGCGAACAGAACGGAGTTTGGAAATTCGGTTCGGTTTGGACGTTCAGTTCAGTCGACTGAACAGACTGAGTCCGGTCCAAACTCCCAACTTCCGAACCGCGTTTGCCCATCCCTAGTGTTCACATCACGTGTTCAACGGGTAGCCATATTCGTGTTGGGATTGTTATGGTGCTTACACACAACGGCCAAACACGGGCTTAGGGGTTTTGACACCTGATGTTTATTATGTCTAAAGATGCCCCATGTCTCCAACTCTTATGTATGAGACCAACACAGCTATCACACTCAGTTCACGAAAAGTGTGGAAACTCTTCCGTTTGTCCCTTCACCTCTCCTTTCGACAACAATGCAAGACCTGGCTGTTCTGCCAGTCTTTTGGCGAGGGAGACAGGAGAGGTGTTAGGGGATTTTGAGGGTTAGGGTGGGGGGTGTTTTTGGTGTATTTTTTGACGTCTTCCATATGGACAGAAATGTTTTATGATATATTTATATTATGTTTGTATTTATTATTATACTTTTATTGTATTTTTGTGAATTATTAGCTGTCCCAAGCTGCTTTATCAGGAGGGGCGGGGTATACATTATCTAAATAAATAAATAAATTCACCAGCTTTACCCCACCCCCAGAGCCCTAAACTTGAGGGGGAAGTAGTTTCCCTCTCAGGAAACTCAGAGGGGAGTTCTCCCATCTGTCTATCTTTCCCCCATTAAGCCAGCACTTAGTGTGACTCTTTGCCTCTAACCATATGAATAAGCTAATGATGACAACTTGTCAGGACCTGGGTCTTCAACCATCAACCCTGAAGTTCTTGGAGCAGCAGCTGGGCCTGCAGTGCTATGACTTTGCCTTGCCTCAGCTCCAACCACTTCCCCCCAAGAGGCCTCCCTGCCATGACTTTGTGACACCCCCTCTTGTCTATCTCCTGCTCTTGCCACGCCTTTCAGCCTCCTGGTTGACTGCCAGCCAGCATATAAGGTTGTCTGGTAGCACCAGGAACCTGAGTTGGGTAAATTTCTCTCCTTTCTCTAGTTCTAGCCCTGTCCTCCAGCTCTTGCTGTGTGTCTTGTTCTCGGCCTTGCTTAAGTTCCTGTCCTGCCTGTTGTCTAGTCCTTAGTCTTGTCTCCTGTTCCCCTTCCTGGGTGTCTTTAAAATATAACATCAACAGGTGTCTGAATGTGTGTTTTGACCTTGATATGAACACTGGTTTGGCCCTGTGTTCACCATGTGGTGCCGCTTAGACACATATCACATCTTGGACCAAATCGGCATTTTGCTCGCCAACCGATCTCAGCACGCAAGCTCTG
Source organism: Sphenodon punctatus (assembly GCA_003113815.1). Taxonomy (NCBI): domain Eukaryota; kingdom Metazoa; phylum Chordata; class Lepidosauria; order Sphenodontia; family Sphenodontidae; genus Sphenodon; species Sphenodon punctatus. The sequence continues at coordinate 4,765,501 of QEPC01003143.1, read as the reverse complement.
CCACCTCGTTTCCTGTGTTGGACCTGCTAATATGGCACATGATGTCATTAGACACAATGCTGGCCACGTGTTCAGCCAAAACACGCAAAGTGTCCTTGTGATGCAATGGTGTTCATATCGCGTGTTCAACGGTTGGCCAAATGGGTGTTGGGATTGTTATGGTGCTTACACACAACAGCCAAACACATGCTTAGGGGTTCTGACAACCGATCTTTGTTATGTCTAAAGACGCCCTCTGTCTTGTCCTCCAGCCTCAGATTCTGAGACCCCTTTCTCCTCCCAACCCCACATCCTGGATGCCCCTCACCCTGTGACCCATACACCACTGTTGCATTCTATTATCTGCAAAACTGTTATTTCTCATTTCTATAGTGCTTTCTTGGGGTGGGAGATTCGTATTCGTATTAATCCATAACTGCCTGTAATTGGCAGCTATGGATTCATCTGTACTGAACTGCAGCAGTGGCAAACCCGCCCATTGTGGTTCAGAATTTAAAATCTAATAATGACGATAGTAAAAATAACTGTGCATGGCGCAAATGGCCACTGGATGGTTCTGCGTAGGGCTGAAACTCGGTATTCGATTTTTACTCGGGTTTTGCTGAGTATCTCGGTACTTCACTCGGTTTTACCGAGTACTGAGTAACCGAGAAATTGGCCTGGTACTCGGTATGGCACTCGGCAACTCCTTGATTGAGGAAACGGGGAAGGGATGGGGAAGAGGGAAGGGGAATGCACAGGAAGGGGAGCCAGGACCATTTATTTATTTATTTATTTATATGTCCATTTTTACCCCACTCCCCTTGCTATAGCAATTTGGGGCGGCTTACAGTGGCACAAAAACAATAAGCCCAATATAAAAATATATAAATACAACATGAAAAATAAATAACAATATAAACAATACAAAAAAACCTCCTATATAAGGGAACTTGGTATGTTGTGTTATAAAATAGTGAGTATTTTTCCGAGTAGCGAGTACTGAGTATTCAATCGTAATTTCAAAAACTGGCCAAAAACCATGGGCCCGATCCTTGAACACTCAGAAAAACGTGCAAATAATTTTTTTTATTATTTGGTTCAGCCCTAGTTCTGCGCATGTGTGTGGCCTCTTTCAAAATGGTGGCAGCAGCGTTGCTGCCATTTTGAAAAAGGGCAGCTAGTGTGCATGTGCGCTGTAGCCATTTTGTGCATGCGCAGACCGGCTGCCATTTTCTAAAATGGTAGTGATGTTGCTGCTGCCATTTTGGAAAAGGCTGCGCATGTGCAGAACAGTCCGGCAGCCATTTTGCAGAAGCAAAATGATTTTTTTTAGAATGTTTTAAATGTTTTCATTATTTTTTTAAGTTTTAAACTGATTTAAATATGTTTCCTTATTTAAAACCAGAAATTAAGGCTCTGGACTAGTAACAGGTCCAAATCTGTAATTTCCTCCGGATGCCCACCTCTAGTACTTTCAGTGTTTAAAGTGTTTTATAGTCCTTCTCTAGCTCGCCCTCATGAAGGTAGGTCATTATTATTCCCATTTTAAAGATGGGGAACTGAGGCTGAGAGAGAGTGACGTCTTGATCCAACTATTGCTACACCCAGAGGTAAACTAATCTGTGAATTTTACCGGTAATGAGCTTGGATTTGCTTGCAGGACTGGTGTGGAGGAATTGTACAGCGCAAGGTTGGTCTGAGCCATTTCCACCGTACCATATAGCCTGTCTGGTGGAAGATGAGATGCCATCAAGTAAAGATGCCTCCTTAATTGAGGAAGTAAGTAGATCAGAACCTAGAAAATAGTTTATAAAGGTTCATGCTGTCAGAGCGTAAGCCAGATCTGGCTCTGGGTGTGTCAGAGTCCAGCACCAGGTATCCAGGGCCAGAGGCTGGCTGGTGGTGCAGACGTCTTGGAACCTGAAGACCCAGGAACACGGGAGAGCTTGGAGAGTCTCAGCCTACAGGGTAAGTCGTGCCTGAACTGTGAAGACACTCCCTGGTTCCGGTGGGTTCCTTATATAGACCAGGACAGCCAATAGGGAGAGAGTTGGGGCCCAGCCAATCAGGGAGAGTGTGGGGGTGGAGAAACATGAGGCTACAGCTTCAAGAAACCACCCAGCAGTCCAGGTGGCTGAATGGGTCAGAAGCCTGCTTCCAAGTCCTCTGGGTTCAAACCCTTTTCATGCCACAACCTGACACATCCACATAACATTCTTTTAGAGTGGGTAATGGCACAAACCCACATTTTGGGTGCTGTGTGAAAGAGATACCACTTCTTGTACCCCTTGATTATCCCGTTTTCTCTGCCACCTGATGCAAGAGGGGAACCACTGAAATGCAGGGGACATCAGCAGTTGTGTGATAGTTTGGCTGCCGGATAAGGCAAATACAGATTAAGGGGCAAGTGGTGAGTAGGCGTGAGAAGGGTGTTGTGTGAATGAGTATAAGTGTGTTTTTGCACAGATCCCAGGATTATTTCATTAGTCCCGGGATTACATGATCAGGGAGAGAGTGTATCAGTGAGGACACAGGTGTCCGTCTAAATACAGCATTTAGTGATTATAATCCCAGGATCATGGAAAAACTCCAGGATTGCAAAAGCCGTTTTTTTGTGGTATTGTAAAATTTGGTTGTTAAGTAATACTGAGATTACGTCTGTCTAAACGACTTTCTGGGATAGTCAACTATCCTGGGATTATTACCATCGTGTGTTATTGGCAAGAGCTGACATTCTCTTGATGCAGTTCTGCCTCTATTGTATCTAGTAACACATGACTGTGGGGCAATCAGATTAAAAGAAATCTGATCTCTCTCTCTCTCTCAATGTATACGCCTGCTCTTCTATCTTCCAAATTGCTTTTGCACCCAGGCTCTGCTCTGTGCATTGATGAATTGATGGGATGAAAAGCACCATGGGATTGATATTCATCCCAGATATTCTCAAACCGGGATTACAGCAATGTGCTGTTCATTGAGCTATCCCGGCCTGGGATGGATTTCAATCCGGGATAGAAATGTCAGTGAAAACAGGTAGCATTTGTAATCCCTGAGTAACAACTCCAAGATTATTTTCTCCTAATTCTGGGATGAAGGGTCCATGAGAAAACACCCTAAATCAGGAGTAACACTGGGGAATTCAAAGACGCTATCGTTCATTGGAAACAGCCATCCACTCAACATGCAGCAGTGTTCAAAAAGGCAAGCAGAAGATTAGGAACGATTGTGAGCGTGACAGAAAATAAAATGGAGAAACTTATAAACAATGGTGCTCTATAAATCCATAGTGCAACCAGTTCTTGAAGATTGGGTGCAGTGCTGGTTGTCCCATCTCAAAAAAGACATGGTAGAACTGGAATAGATGCAAAGAACAGTAAGAAAGTTGACCAAAGGCCTGGAACAGTTCCTGTATAAGGGGAGGCTTGATAAATTCAGGCTCTTCAGCTTGGACTGAGGATGGGGGAAATAATATGATAGAAGTTTACAAAATGTATGAGTGGTGCGGAGCAGGTAAATAGGGAGTGGCTATTGATCCTTTCTTAAAATACTAGACCTAGGGGGCAGTGGCACCCTATGAAACGAACTGGTCGTTCGTTCAAATCAAAGAAAAGGAAGTATCTTTTTCTCACTCGACATACGGTTAATCTGTAGAACTCACTGCCAGGGGGAGTTGTGAATGTCTGGGTTCAAAATAGATAAGTTTTTTGAGGATAGGTCCATAAAGAGCTATTAATAATTAGTAATTAGTCAGGGGACAGGAGCTCTGAGTGTTGGAGGCTAGTAGGAACTAGGCGGAAGTGGATGATTCCATTAGAACCTGTTGCGTGCTTCTCTGAAGCTACTGGGACTGCCAGTGTTGGAGACCAGATGCTGGGAAAGATGGCCCATTGGTCTGACCCAGTCTGGCACTTCTTATGTTCAGGAGCTGAGAGAAAGCACGTAGAAGGGAATCTTACTCTTTGTGGCCAGCAGGTTAAATTGGCTGAATGAATGAGAGCAATGTTGCACTTTTCTTTGCTTGAGCTAATTTCACAGTGAGATTAAATCACTTGCCCGTTCCAGGCCATGTTTGGTGAATTCCTCCCCCCACCTGCTCCAGCTTTCCCATTATTTCGTCCACTTTTGTCATTCTATCATTTCAAATTTGGCATGTCCTTTCCGAGCTCGCAATATACTTATTTACTCTCACGCCTTGGAAATAAACCTTTCTACCGAACTACAACCCTTGAAATATTCTTTCCCCCATTTTTATTGCTTCCTTGCACTTCTGGCATAATAACCCTAGCATGAGCCTGCTGTTTTCCTTGGCAGTCACCCTGTCCTCTCCTCTAAGTAGGCTCCACGGCTTTTGGCTTGCTTATTTATCCACTTGGGAACCAGATTATTGCCTTGTCTGGCTTCAAAGATTCACAATTGGCAGCTCCTGCGTGGGATAAGCCTAGTGTGTCAATCTGACAGACGTGTTGACAGAGCGGGTCACCATTCACTTATCTCATAGATTTGCAAACAACAGGCCACAACGTTTTTAAAATTTTACTATTATTTCCATAGCATCAGCAAGATGCCTCGCACGGTATAGTCATGATTGATTAGCAACAGGTCTGCACCCCAAGGGACTTATAGTCTAGCATGGGCAAGAGAGGGGGGACACGAGAAAATGGGAACGTAAGGAGAAACTGGGGCGGTTTTCACACGGACACCCCCCTCACACACACGTGTGCGGGGTGGGGTGTGTGTGACTGCCACGGTGGGTACGGGGGGGGGGCTTGGTGGGTGACCGTGGGAACGCCATGGGCAGTGGGTGGGTGGGGACGTGTGCACTCCCCACACCCCCCCCATCACCCACGCACCGAGCAACAGGTGCCAATGCCCAATGCTCCGTGCATGGAGGTGGGTGGAGGTGGGTGGGGGTCCGTGGGAACGCACCCCCCCACGCACCGCCCACCCACAGCAGCCCATTCAAAAATGGCCTGGGATACACTCATGAATTGAGAATTTGCCGGTGCATGTGCTACGGCGGAGAAGGAGGTTCATGGAGGAGGAGCACACACGAGCAATATATGGAGGTGAAGAGTTAGGGAAAGCCAGGCCAAAGGAAAATGTATGTGAAAATGTAGGTTAGAGGAGAATGGAAACTGAAGATGAACCCTGAGACTCCTACAAAGTGATACATTCGTTCTGCTCCCTCCCTCCCAACCTTCAAATCTCTTCTGAAGAGCTACCGCTTCCCTCTGGCTTTCCCTAGCTCGTCATGAGGAGGAAATGGCCTCCTCTTGCCTCCCTCCCTCAGAGTCCTTCTCTTCCCTGAAACTAAGTGAAGCACATGCACGTGCAACTTCTCCCCTTCATGAATGTATCCTTGTCTCTCCCAATAGGTACAGCCACACGAAAGGCTGGTGTTACCCCACATCGGGTAGCCTTACTGTGCAATGCCGTGCATCGGGTGCCCGGCGTCTGCCTGATAAGAGACCCTCACCCTGGTGCAGGGCGGGTAACCGGTTACTATGCACTGCATATAATAATAATTGTCTGAAAAAGGCTGGGCATGTAGTAGCTGCCCAACTTGCGATAGCGTGCTGCTGCTTGTGGGCCCGGTCCCTGTCTGACACGCTCCGCAGCAAGGTCCGCCACGGGGCTTTGAGCGATGGGCCCTGGCGCCATTCCTGCATGTCTACAACATGGCTAGGGGGTGGGAGCGGGGGAAGGTGATTTGGGAAGGGCTAAGCGGCTGCGCATGTGGCTGGTGCCGTGGTTCAATGCAGAGCGTGGTGGGATGGTCAACAGCAGCCCACTCAGTTTCCCCATGAGGGTGGGGGGACCCGACTTTACAAGCCTGCCATTTATTTCAATCCATGTAACTTGGTTTCCCCTCTGTCTCTTAGATTGTAAGCCCTAGGGTAGGGACTGTGTCTATTCCATTACTTTGTAAAAGTGCCAGGTACATTGCTTGTGCTATATAAATGCTTGCTAATAATAATAATAATAATAATAATAATAAATAAATAACATCTTCATTCCTATCACGGACAGCAATCCTACTTATCTACGGTGAAGATCATCTACACGGTGGGATACAGCGTGTCCATCACCTCGCTCACCATTGCTGTCACTGTTCTGATTGCGTTCAGGTACGTCCATGAATCTCTGTGTAACTCTCTGGTGTAGCCAGAAGAGAGGACCCCCCCCCATTATTTCCAGAAGGGGGCAGCTTCCTATCCTTAAATGTAAGATCATCACCCCCCCAAAATTTCCATCCCCATGAGAAGGAGTTGGAGATTGACTTTGGTAGCAAAGGACCAGGACAAAGGCTGTCAACAAGTGAGACGTTAGCCTTTATCCTAATGGTTAGAGCGGTTTGACGGTGGAGCAAACTGCCTAGGACGGTGTTGGGAATTACTTCACTGGAGGTTTTCAAACAGAGGCTGGACGGCCATCTGTCGGGGATGCTGTAGCTGTGGATTTCCTGCATTGAGCAAGGGGCTGGACTAGATGACCTCTGAGGGAACCTTCTGACTCTATTCTATGAGTCATTAGCTTACACTAGCTGGGTTTGCACCTGCTTGTTTATTAGGTGTTTTTGTTTCCCTCCACCAGAAATGTACGTACCACCCACTGGACCCACAGCCGCCAATGGCATGGTCTCAGAGAATAAGGGGCCTGCCATGTGGATGAATGCTGGCTAATGTGCGCCCACATGCCCGCATCCCATCAATTAGATTGCATACAGCATGCAGATCCACGAGCACCATAGAGTCACGGGAGGAAATCCTAGATTGTCCAAGGAGTGACTGCTGCCTGCCCCTCTTTCTGCTCTTGCTCTCACTAGCGCTGCCAGTGGGGGCTGCCCGCAAGTGCATGAAAAACACGCATGGGGCTGCCCGTTTATTAGGCAGGACAGACTAAACATGTGTGGGGGCTGCACGGACTGAATCTGGACTGCATAAGAACATAAGAACATAAGAAGTGCCATACTGGGTCAGACCAATGGTCCATCTAGCCCAGCATCCTGTCTCCGACAGTGGCCAATCACTGTGGTTTGGGAGACGCACCCAACAGGTCTCAATGGGGGATCCATTCCCTGTTGTTTCCCCCCAGCTCCCATCCAGCCAGAAGCCCCCAGCTCCCATAGCAACAGCAACAGCAACAGCAGGGCTCATCCCCTGCAGGTGAGCGAGGCCCCACCCCCTGGGAGGGCCCAGCCCAGGCCCCAGGCCAAAGCTGCCCGCCCGCCCCCGGAAGCCCCGCCCACCCCCTGAAGCCCCCAGAAGCCATTGCGGCAGGGCTCCACCCCCCGCCAGCCAGAAGCCCCCAGCTGCCATAGCAACAGCAACAGCAACAGCAGGGCTCATCCCCTGCAGGTGAGCGAGGCCCCACCCCCTGGGAGGGCCCAGCCCAGGCCCCAGGCCAAAGCTGCCCGCCCGCCCC